>JARPMJ010003904.1:0-84781 GCA_033366665.1 Phoxinus dragarum
GAGGTTTTAAAAGCAAGCTTGCGAAATTTTGGTACACCGGTGTTTTGTCAAATGAGATAAAATTAAGGGCAGAAATGTATGATATTGAGCGCCACAAGATGGTGCGGGAATCAGTTGAACAGGGCAGTGAGAAACAAAGGTTGTTGTGTCTGCGTTCAACGTGTGTAAAAGTGTGAAAAGACAATGAGTTGTTGGCTTGATGTATTTCCATATAGTAAGATTGAATATAACTGATAAAAGGGTTTTATTTTATTTTTCATCCATTAGATGGATGCATGACATTAGATATCAGAAGATTTTGTTTGTAACAAAAGTTGAAGTAGCAAGCAGCAATAAGGCTGTCTTTGTGAAGGATTGAGATTTGAGTAATATGATATTTTGGTTTCTGTAAAAAAAACAGAGATAAGTGGTACAGAGACAGTAATGATAGTTGTTGAATCGGCAGACTAACCATTTTGAGAAGAAAACAACTGTAGAAAATGTATGTTATGAAAATAACATTTCTGATAAAATGTATGGAACTATTTATGAACGGCTGTTAAATCAGATTAAGAAATGGTATGAAAAGTGAGGTTCAGATTAAAATAATAATAATATGTATTGAGTATGATTAACAGGGATTAACATGATATAAAGATAATGAATGTTTCATTAAGCAAAATGGGGAACAATTCTATATTTTAGTGGTAAAATAATGATTGAAATTATGTTTATTTTTGGTTTGACCATTGTCTTTTGAACCTAAAGACTCCAGCTATGCTGGGAGTACAGCAACAGCGCGTGCTTATTCAGCCCGGCTTCTGGGTGTTAAATGTGTACTTGCTATTGTAATCAGTGTTGTTTATGATAAATAACGAATTAGAGAAATGTAAAGACATATTTTGGAATTCAATAATGTAAAATGTCGGATATTTTGTTGATATTAAGTCATTGAGGGAAAAAAAAAAAAAAAGACATTGTCTGTTTTATAAAGGAAATTATGGGTCGGGGATAATTTTCCCTGGACAAGTGTTAAAGTTAAACAGAAACTTTTTGAAGCCTGCTTAGAAAACAATTTATGCATTTCCGTGCAGTTTAAGAAAATTAATGTTCTGCCAAAAATAATGATGAAGATTATTATTTGGCTATTGATTGAATCCGCCACTGGTTGACTGTTAGAAGAATACAGAGAACTGCTTATCAGCTGTTTACAAACTGATTGGAACACACTGCTTCAAGTGTGCAGTAAGTTGGAGCTGTTAGAAGGGGACAGAGAATGTTTTAATTGTGGTCAGTGGGGTCATTTAGCAGCAACTGTAAATGCCCACTCAGAAAGGTGTAAAAGAAAGTTGATGGAATGTGAAAGTGACGTGTATTAATGTGGGTTTGAAAGTAGAACAGTATTTGAAGACGATATTAAAGGTTTCGTCTGAGAAAGAACTAAGAATGTAAATGCAGTGCTAAGGAAAGTGAAAAGAATGTGCAAGTAAATGAAAAGAAGGTTGAAAAGAAAGTTGATAGATGGAAGTCGTAAGTAGATTGAAAGAGAAAAGAAAGTTGAAAAGATTTAAGTTGTAAGGAAATCATTTTAAAAGGAAAATAACTAAAGTACCAGTAAATGTAAATTACAGATAGGGAAAATATTTGTAAAGGTAAAGGTAACTAAAAAGATGATTGTCTTTTAATGAAACGCTTAAACATTTTTTTTCTTGCAGATTGTAATTGAGAATCTGACAACTAAAATTGAGATGTTATAATGAAACGTTATTGAGAAATAGAATAACTATTTGCATTTAAGATCAAATAAGCAGAAGCAGTAGCACTGGGTTGCTAAATGTAAAAACAATTTTGTAGAAATGGATCTGATTAAACAAACAGAAGCTGATGTTTTGGTTTCAAAGATAAGATTAGGACTTGACTGAAACTGTATGACAGTCTCAATATGAGTGGAAATTTGTAATGTCGAAATTTCCTGATATAAGAGTAAAAGACAACTATAAAATTATTTTTTATATTGGAAACGTATGTAATTGCTGGCAAAGGTCCCTTTAAACTGGGCTAGAATTAAAAGATAAAGTAGCTAAAGTAGAGAATGTTTAGTATGAGAAACAGTGTGCCAGTCTTGAAGGTCTCAGAGTCTCTGTCTCATTCAATGTCAGAAGGCTGTTATCTTAGCCTGTCATGACAATAAGCTATTTAGTAAAGCACAGTGTTTCAGTTGAAAATTATAGACACAGATGTTAAAAGAAATCATGTTAAAGGAAATCATTGCCATTCAGAGGGCAATTAGTACTTAAATATTTTGGATTTGTAAAACTGAATGACTTTAAAGAAGTCCTTTAAAATAATAATGTAGACCTGAATGACAGAAGTGACATTTTTGTACTTTGTTATTTTAGGACCAGTAACGTATTTGTCTGATCTTAGCCTTCACCATGACACAGGACCTATGACCATGGCTATAGATGTGCACTGAATAGAAGGATGTGAATAAATTTCACTGAGATTTTGTTGATTCAGACAGGTCTAAAAGATTTGTGATTAAATACTGTTGTTATTAACCTGTTCTCCCTTAACATTTATTAGGCATGCAGTCCAGGTAGAGGTGACCTCTTGAATGTGTCTTTCCTAAGCTCCAGAAAAACAGCTGAGTTCTGTTGAAGAAACTGATTGTGTGATGCGAGCGGGTCACCCAGTGGGGTACGTGGCTACTCAAAGACGGATGATTTTCCTGGCCAGGAGACATTCTAACGCAGGGGGTCCCGGACACTGCATCTCCGGATGGAGGTGTTATATGTGAGAAGGTAGGAGAGTTGAGCGCTGATTACCAGAGGCCACTGGGTCAGCAGAGCATTGTGGGGTCAGCAAGAGTTTGACCGAGAGAATGTAAGTTCCTCTATACCACTCACCAGAGAAAACCCCGCAATTCACTGTATGGCTTGTTTTCAATTGTGACAAGTCTGATGGAAATTATAGATAAAGAGCTAATGTGAAAAGTGCTTTCAAGAGCCAGCTGAGACCAGGAGTTGATTGTCTTTATTTGTTGGGGAGACAGTGACATAACATATTAATTTATATCAGGAACATGATGTTGTTGCCTTATGGGCAAGGAAAATTATAGAAGTGTTGATTTTGAACTAATATGTCTATAAGATGGTTTTAACTCCTGAAGATCATGAGACATGGTGGGTGGCTAAAGATTAAGACAGTTTTTAGTAGAGTTTGGATAACAAAGGTTAGGTGAATTGAAAATTTTATACAAGTATTCAGACTAAAGATAACATTAGAAATACTCATAGCATAATGTATTTTAGATTATTGTAATGGTTCTAATTTGAGTTAAACATTTGTATATTAACATTTGTGAAAAATTAAGGGTTCTAGACTATGATTAATTCAATTTCAGTCTTAGGAGGCTGTTTGAAAAGATTATTTGTGTAAGAGAGACTGCTGAGTGGAGGAAGGGATTGGGACACTGTTTGTCTTTCTGTTATCATGCCTGGTAAGGCAAGCATAAACAAAATAATGATAATGAACAAAAAAACAACCCAGCTGACTTTTCTAAAGAAAAATGAATAATGAACAGATAAAACATTTGAAACGGGTTTAGAGGCCAAATTTCAAAGATGTAAAATTATATGAAAGCTACAGGAGAATGTGAAGTTTAAATCTAATTTGAACTTTAAATATTATACTTTTAGAGTTAATATAAAGAAAGCAAACATTGGAAATGAGCATTTAACCTATGTGTATCTAGCATGAGTGTGTGTGATGGGGACAGCACTTTATGTCTTGTAGGTGTTTAGTTTAGGGCAGCTATTCCGCCTGAATAGTGAGTATATTGTGTGTTTAACCTCTGAGAATGGTTTATCATTACAGATGAGTTAAGGCAAGTGACAAATTGTAAATGAAGGCAAATGCTGAGTGAATCTGATGGGACGAGATGATAGAGAACATGGGACGAGCCTTTAAGTTGGTTGGTCATCACGCTCCGTCTGGTAGTAATTACTTTTGTCATTTATGATGTGGATTTGAATTACTTTTGGATAAGTTTAGGTATCTATATAAATTGGAATTGTGGAGTTGTAGATCGTGGGTTGAAATAAAAGAAGATGTTATAGATTTGACAGCAACAATATCAAATTATGCAGAGAGCCATTTGATTATCGTAAACAGGAGGAGAATGTTTTTTTGACTGACATTGACCAAGTCTGTACAGCACGACCTGACCTGATAAAAGAAACTAATGACGACTTTTAAAAATGGTTGCGAGACAAAACAACAGACCTGGAAAAAGCAGGATACGCAGTGAGACTGAGGGCCGTTGCCCTTCAAATACTGCGATAAGGAAATGAAATTGTGGCTTTAAGAGAAAGATGTCTGGAGGAAATTTGTCTGAAGACACTATGTTAAATGTTATGTTAAATTGATGATCGAGTTGTGTCGACCATCAAAAGGGGGATGCTTTATGTTTTATTAGAATAAAGTGTTGGGAAGAACACTAGGGGTAACTGGGTAAAAGCCCTGAAAGAAGCCATTCTTCTGCCTAACAAAATTGCTGTCTGGGATTGTTTTCAACAGGAAACGCCAGGACATCGAAGTGGCAGCACGTACTTTACTATCTGACAATAACCTCAAAATTTGTTTTTCTTTACAGAGAGCATGCAGAATTGGGAGACAGGGCAAAATGTGTTGAATAATGGCTATGGATGAATTTTGCTAACTGTCCCTGGCCTGATTGTTATTATTGTGGCAGAAAGGTGCTACACCCTTGTACACGAGCATAACCTAAAATTTTACTTTTGCAGAATGTCAGGATGGATTGCATCAAGCTGAACTGATTCTGTTTTCCAAATGTATGAATATTGACTTGTGAACGCTTTTCAGGGGAAAAGGACTCTGACCTCTAATAAGCAAGAAATGTCTAATGATTTTGAAAATTCCACAGGTCACACCAAAAGGGACGAGGGAAAGACAAATCACTAACAAAATACTTAAGGTCTCCATTCACAGGTGACACCTGGGTCCAAGCCGCTCACCTACACCAACACGCCTGGAGGAGGATGTGGACCAACTTATGAATTAAGAATGTGGTTTTGTGATGATTTTGAGGATTTTAGCTGATTATATTGAAATAGGGTTTAGTATTGATATTAGTATATGACAAATGATTTGATTGGTTACTGGATTCATTAGAAAATATTTAAGGCAAATGTTTTCAGGAAGAGAAGATCTATTAATTAATGTAAATTATAAGGATTATTATTGAAGCTGATTAAGTAGAACCACTGCCTGATTGAATTAAAAGTAAAAGAACAAAATATGGTTAGGGAAATGGATATGGGGAAAATGTTGAATGTGTAGGAGTTATGATTGTATGTGTTATTCTGATAATTTTGTTATTCATGGGTGAATATGAGAGAACTGAAATGTCTGTTCAATTGGTGAAAATGACAGTCTATCTGAATGATGATGGGGATGAACAAAATTATGCAGATGATTCAAGTAGAGATTACAGTTAAATGTGTTGATGTTTTCTTTTCTTTTTGAGAACGATTTATATGAAAAGGAGATTTTTTTTATTTTTATTTTATTTTTTATGCTTTTACCATTTGCATTTTATTGCATTGTTTGTTTTCCTACTGTTTATAACTATTTTTTTCCTTACTAGTGTGACTGCGGTAGTGAGCCCCGGCATTAGTAAACATGTTTACCTCGCTTGCTAAATAATTATGGGGTTTTTCCCAACAAAAACAGCCTTATGCTTTCTTCATCCTAAACTCTTTTTCTTCACAGGTTCAAGGAGACTGATTTTTATGATGTGATGTAATGACTTGAACTTGCATTTATTATTATTGTTATTATTATTATTATGGTTGATTAATAATTATAAAAAGTGAGGAGTTGTAGTGGCTATTTTATGATATTCATTGATCTTTAGTAAAAGATAGATGATTCAAAGAATGTCACATGTGTGACTCTCACTTGTAGTGAGAGAAGATTCTTTTTATGTACCTGGGAAGGCAGAAGGGGAGAGACACTCCAGAGAACAGACAAACAAGGACCCTCTGACCTAGATGTCAGAAGGCCCATTTGGTGAAGGAGGGCTTAGTCTATGGAAAACTACTGGTAGGAATGGCTCTGGCGGAAGAAGGCCTTGGAACGGGGATAAAAAGCTGGTTCAGTCTGTCTGGGGGTGTGTCACTCTTCTGCACAGGGTAACAACTGTGTATTAGACTGCTCCTATTCTTGCAAGAATAAATACTTCTATTTTATAATTTGACTCTGAGTGTCTCTTACGCAGTGATGTTTTGTTTCGATGAATTTTTGCCACAACATCCTGTATGAACAAAATTACGGAGTATGTTTTTATGTCTCCCATTGTTCGATCGAGCCTCGTACACACACACACACACACACACACACACACACACACACCACACACACACACACACACACTGTGCATTCCAGCATTGCAATCTTGACATCGCAAGCATTTTCATTATAGCCTTATTAAAATATAATAATAAAATAGTCAAACTAACATATAAAAATGACACTGCTCTGTTTAAATAGTCAGTTGTACAGTTTGTACCGTTCACAGTAAGCACCGCTCCACTGTGATGTTTCCAAGCACATTTTTGCGCATGTGAAGAGGATAATTTTTCAATTATGTACAAAAGCCTATAATAAAGAATAGTTTTGCATCCAAAAATGTTAAAAATATATATATATTATTATTATTATATATATAATAATAATAATATACATGTTAAAAATAGGGGAGGAAAAGAATATACACACACACATATATATATATTTATATACGATGCGCACTTTTGCAGAACCCACACTGATGCAAGCTCTAAAGCAGACTTCTTCTCGACAGTCAAAGCGGAGTTACGTTATTGCCTGTTGTGCACAGGAACCCTAAAGGCACCGGGGTGGCGGTTTTATATATGTATATATATATATAAAATGTATAATAAACATATAATATGAACTGTGTCTGTGTGGGGAGGGGCAGGGGAGGGAGGCACACACACAGACAGCCAGCCCCCCTGTCTCTGTGTGTGTGGGGAGGGGGGCAGAAAGACTCTATTAAAAATAGGTTATATTGTGCCATCTAGTGTTTTATACTATGTATACATGTGTTTGTTCTTTTAAAACAAGTGTTTTAAAGTACAGTAATTTCAATGAACATATATTCCACACTTCATAGGAATTTTCGGTGTTGTGTACTTACAATGGCTGCTGATTTCATGTGTCCGTTAAGTCCATGAGACTGTAGGGTGTCTAATTTTTCATTTTAGGTTTCAGAAGGGTGCTCACGCATACTTTGTGGTTGATATGTGCCCTCGATGCGCACTATTGCAGAACCCACACTGATGCAAGCTCTAAAGCAGACTTCTCTCTCGACAGTGTTTTGGGAAAAATTCAGTATTTCTATGTTTAATTTGTATTTCTATGTTTCATTTGTTTTTACTACTGTTGATCTCATCAAATCATGTATTTCTATGAGTGTCTTAACAGCTGACGGAAGACAGGAAAGAACAAACACAATAAAACAGATGGGCAGGGGGAGATTGTAACACCTGGGCCCGAGAAAGGTTTTAGCCAGGAGAAATACAGGGGTCATTCAGTAATAAAGTGAAGCCCCATACCCCTCATCAGGAGGGGAACAGGAGGGTAATTAAGTCATAAATGGAAGTTTTTTGACTTCCTGGGGACAAAGAACAATTCGACCTGCCTAAGGGGGGTAGAAGCCAACTCAAACCAGCTAGATCTGGGTTTATCATACGGAAAGTTACGGAAACTGGGGAGGAGGAGTAAACTGTATAAAAAGCTATGCCTTTTATGGGTCTGTTAGGTTCTGTCTTCCGGTCGCTAGGTAGCTGTGGGTGGCCTGACCAGACCTCTCTAAGAGAATAAACCTTTTCTCTATAAAAACAATTTGCCTCTGAAAGTTTTTCTTTACCTGTTGATGCTGTTAATTAATATTGTATTAAGGGAATTGCCATAACAAATGGTGTCAGAAGTGGGATTCCGTGAGGAAAATTCTTCTCCTGGTCCTGAGACGGATTTGACGGAGTGAATCGCCCCCGGTACCAGGTACTGGTCTCATACCCTCGACGGTTTGAGAGAGAGAGCTCAACAGGTTACGAGAGAGAGAGCCAACTCCTGATTTCAGGGGCCAGAGAAGAAATCCTCACCGGGATCAGAACGAATCCGTGGCAAATAACAACAGAAAAGCATCTCCGGGTAAGAAACGGCAAATTGTTTTATTTTTATTCTATTTGACTTTTATTGTTGGGTGTAGAATTGATATAGGCTGACTGTGGGTGAACCATATTGGCTGAGACTGTCTCTTTGGTGCGAGCAGAGTTTTTAAGCGGAAAATTGACATGAGGAAGTCAGGTCAATTTTCTGAAAACTAGCTTGTAGGTGGACGGAAGAGCCACAGCTGATTAAGTAAGTGAACGAAGAGTCACAACTGAATACAGAGCATATTTGCTAAAACCTGTCTGATTTTGGGTTAAAAGATCAGGTCTGTTGAAGACGTTCAGCAGATTAGTAAGACAGCGCGTCAAAAGTAAAAATCCAAGAGAGGAGATTCAGCCAAAGATGGGGTCATCTAACAGTAGGCTAGATCATTTTTACACGCCTAACATACAGACATACAAAAGTTGATCAAATATCACGATTTCCCCGAGGCGGGACTTTAAGTAAGATTAGACTTAATGTGGTAAAAGAATCAATAGAAGGGGAACAATGAAAAACAGAATGGCTGTGTGTGTGTTCGACATGTGTGTAAAGAATGTGAACAAACTATAAAGTGTTGGTTAGAAGAGGCTGAAAGACGAGAACGAAAGCAAATACAGAAAGAACTGGCATGTAATGATATGAATGAAGTGAAAGATGTTATGTGTGTGAAAACAGTTCCACTGGAACAGAATACTACTAATGAACCGAATGTATGTGTCTTTCCACATGTGACCGAGGGTTGGCAAACGGCTCCGCCGCCGGCATATAACAATCACTATCTCAGTGGCAGAACTGACGGCCCTTAAGCTGGATCTCGATCTGGACCGCTCTCCACCATTCCTAAGACCAACGCAAGAACTGGAACAGAACAGAGTACAAATCGCACAACGAATGGCAGCCCAAGGAAGAACAACTCGTTGAAGCAAGAGCACAAATTGCACTAACAGCTCAAAGAGCCGCGCAGGCAGAGACAGATGCAAGAGCAGCAGCGAGCGGGGGCGGGAAGCTGCAGAGGCGAGTGGCAGAAAAACTAACAGCACAGCTTCCGAGCACAACTACCCACACACCTCCAGTACAGCAGGGGGAGGCAGACTTTTCAGCACTGGCCGGAACAAGCGGCGAAGAAGAGGACACAGAGCAGGAAGTTTTCGGAGATGGGTATGAAACAGGTCCAGACACTCCGAATAACGAAAGACCGGGACAAATACTGACAAGATCAAGAAAAGGTCAGTTTTACAGCGCCAAAAGTAATGTAACGGCTCCAATGGTCGAAGTTGCTGGCTCGGACGGGCCAATGCTGGTTTTCAGAGCCTGGACAATGTCTGATATGAAGGATGTTATGGTGCATTTACCAAACCCGCAGGACGCTGGCGAAAGATTTGCAAATGAACTGTTATCAATGTGCCGGGATTCAGCCCGACCACACAAGAACTGAGACGGCTGCTCGCTGTGAAAATGGGCGCTCCGAACTGGGGCAAGGTGGCGCGTAATCTGGCGAACACAAACCTGAGACGGGTACACGTAGACTGGGACCATGCAAGCAACGCTCCGTATAAGAAAGAAGTGTAAAATTTCACCAACGCCATCAGCACAGCTTTTCCTGCGTGTGTGGACACCGAAAAAATTACGTGCTGCACCCAAGGGAAAGAAGAGCTGGTAAGCAACTATTATTACAGACTTTTTGAAACATTTGCAAAACACAGCGGTTTAACAGAGCCAGAGGACAGGGGAACGAAAGCTAGCACGTGGGAGAGTCATTTGATGGCTACTTTCTGCAAGGACTAAGACCCGAAGTTAAGCGAGGGACAAAATCAAGTTATGTGGAATGGAAGAACGGACGTTTGGCTTCAGCACTGCAGCACGCAATACACGCTGAAGATGAGCTTGAGGAAAAGAAGGACAAGAAAAAACCCCTCACAATGGTAGTTGTGCAACATGAACCTAACAAACCTGCGTTTTCCAATTCAAACTCTGAGAATCAAAGAAGGCCAAAAGGAAAAGCTGCAGGAGGGAAGTGGAACTGTTATGTCTGCTCCACAAATGCACACAGCGCTCCGAGACTGTACAAAATGCAGAGTGTGCAAGAAAAGACGGACACTGGAGAAATGCGTGTCCCTACGTGGAAGTCAGATTGAACCGAGAGGTCAGGAGAGCGGGAAGGAAAGAGTCCAGCTCTGGGAAGTCAGTCTCTGACTACAGCAAAGGAAAGTGAAATTATATTTACTAACACACACACACACCACGCACACACAAACACATACACTGATTTACTCTCTGCTACCTGCAATGAAAAATCTGCTTGCAAATCTTTATGTGTGACTGATGAACGTTTGAGCAATGTCCATAAGTGATAAGCGTGTAAAATTGCACAAAAGCACAGGGTTTTCTGAAATGCCAATTTATCCGTTATTAGTTGATGGGGTAGCGATCGATTTTCTTGTTGATTCGGGAGCTTGTCATTCTACATTACGACCATGACCCTCGGGCCATTTGATTTCTGACCGATTTACAGAGCCGTTGAAGTGCGAGACAGAAGGCGGACGGTTTTTAAACCACGCGTTTGTTTGGTCGCGTAACTGTCCCGCACCTCCTGCTGGCTCGTGACTTAATGTGTAAACTAAATTTGACCCTCGATGCTAATCCCTACGGAATTAGCATCGGGGAAACACCACAAATGACATGTGCTACATGTGAGCCAAAATGGGCATACGAGTGGCAGATAACAGATGGTTGATTGGGCAGAGAAGATTTTGAAATTGGCCAAAGCTCGAACAAGCCCAATCAACACAGAGTTTATGACGCATGATAAAATGCATTGTACATCACATGTCGTAACGGAGCGAGATTCAGACTTTGAAAGGATGTGGTTTTAATTCTGTAGATAATGGAAAGTGTGAAATTTGACAATTTTCTGGAAAGAAAATGTGTGTGCGCTTTCTGCAGTGTTGAATGAGAATCAGAAAGCCTGTTATCCTTATGACAGAGAACACTGCGTGTCACTTATCTGTGTCCCAAAGCCATAGACCAGCAATGGAGAGGTGTAGGGCCTTTTGTAAAAGAATGTTTACTAGCCACAGACTGGGTGAAAAATTGACTCACACACAGCTGAGAGTGAAAGTGTGGGGGCATTTAAATCAAATTGTGATTTCAATGTGGGGTTGTGAGAAGTGTGACTGTAGTTTGTGAAAGAAGAAGTGACATTCCTGGGACATGTTATCAAATACAGCAGCAAAACACTGTCTCAGAAAAGGGTGCAGGCCATAAAAGAGGTGCCAAAAACCTGTAACAAAAAAAAAACAAATGCTGTCATTCTTAGGAATGTGTGCTTACTGTCGTACATTCATTCCTAATTATGCCATTTTAGAACAGCCTTTAGAAAGCCTTACAACAGGAAAAATGCCTGAGGTCATGTGACAGGCTTGTTTGGACAAGTGAAGCTGAGACAGCATTTGATAACATGAAAGCACAGTTGGCTATGGCTCCTTCGTTGGGCCTTCCGGTCGTAGACCGTCCATTTGTACAGATGGTTGATGAAAAGAATGGTTTTATGACTTCTGTTCTCTTGCAGACTCATGGTGACAGATTGCGACCTGTGGCCTATTTTTCAACAAAACTCGATCCTGTTGCAGCGGGCCTGCCACACCTGTCTCAGAGCAGGTGGCAGCGGCTGAACTGGCTGTAATGGCCTCAAGAGAGTTTGTAGGCTACTCTGATCTAACTTTAAAGGTCCCACATGCCGTCTCCATGATTTTGCAAGAGCAGCGAACGTCACATTTGTCTACAGCTCGCTGGCTAAGATACCATACGATTCTGCTAGATATGCCAAATATCACAGTAAAACGATGCACAACTCTGAATCCTGCCTCTCTCCTGCCAACGCAAGAAGATGGGAGGAGCAATCACTGTTGTCTGTCAGCACTTGAACAGGTGTGCACACCGCGTCCAGATTTATTGGACGTTCCGCTTGATAATTGTGATAATATCCTGTTTGTGGATGGATCTGCGTCGAAAGATCCACAGACAGGAAAGAATAAAGTGGGCTATGCTATAACGACTGAATTTGAAACTGTGAAATCCGACAAATTACCATCACATTATTCTGCGCAGGCAGCTGAATTAGTCCGCTTTGACTGAAGCATGTAAACTAATGACTGGTAAATGTGTGACGATTTACACAGACTCGCGTTATGCTTATGGAGTTACGCATGACTTCGGAATTTTATGGAGACACAGAAAATTTTTGAAATCAGATGGACGGCCGATACTAAACGCGTCTCTGGTATCGGACCTGCTCGAAGCAATCCTGTTGCCAGACAGGATTGCAATTTGCAAATGCGCTGCGCATACTAATAATAAAGATTCTGTTTCTACAGGAAATGCCAGAGCTGATATGGCTGCGAAAGCAGCGGCAGCAGATCAGACCAAAGATGACAGTAAAAGCGCCACTTGCGCACAAGTTGACATTAACCTTAACGTTTCTCCTTCTCTACAGAGCATGCAGTCTTTTTCCACAGGAGCTGAGAAAAAACCACTGGAAGGCGTCAGGCTGCAGCCTTGTAGATAGCGTGTGGACATCAGTCGATGGAATGCCCTGTTTACCCAAACATTTCTTTCAACATTATGCTAAATTGATACACGGGTTGGACCCATGTATCAAAAGGCGGGATGATCACACAAATGAAAACACTGTGGTTTACCAAAGGGTTCACAATATACGCTGAGAATTTTTGCAAAAGATGTGTTATTTGCACCACGTATAACGTTGCACGGGGTATTAACCCCCTGGGGTCTGAGGTGTTTTCTGGGTCCTGGAGGTGTTCTGACATGCTCTAACATTTGTGCTTATTTCTGTTACTTGTGACATTTTTCATGGCTAAGGTCTTATTACACTGCATTCAGCACAAACTCTGCTACAATAATATGTCAGCAGCATGTATGTAAAAGTTTGGTAGTTTTGAGATAATAACATTTATGCGTGGTTTGTGAAAATGACCAAAAAAAAAGTCACTGAAATAATGTCATGAAACACAAACTAATGATTTTATTCGCAAGGCTTTTGAAAATTGTATCACGTAGCCTAGAATATTTGCTCCAAAACTATGTGAAAATCATCCTGAATACTCATTCAGATAAGACAATATATTGATTTAAAATTTGTATGACATGTTTTGTGTAAGAAAGCTTTATGCGAGGAGGCGTAAACTACATGAATATTGAGTGTTTCACACCTGAGAAAAGACAAAGGCCCTCCCATAATGGCCCTATTAGGAGCTCTCAGGCACTATCATTACATTACCTTGCACAAAGAATGAGGAGATTTAAAAAAGAACGGCTTTTTGATTGTTTGAATTTATTTACAACACAACACAATCCAAAGATACACAACAAATGGCAAAAAGCACATTATTTAACACACTGAACTAAAGACAGAGACTTAACCAGTCACACACCTTTCCTTTCCTGAAACATAGTGCATAGCCTACCTGTCATTTCCAAGGTGTTTGATTTTTCACTTTACCTCCTCATGCTCATGTTGAAGTCAGCAGGACGGGTAGCTACCTAAAATAAATATATAAATATAAAAAAAGCTGTGAACATGCTGATATCAAGAAGAAACCAGGGCTGCATGATTGTGGGAATACATTTTAGATTTCTGGTGAAAATTCCTTTTTAAAATGTACAAAATACATACACACACACACAACACACACTATATATATTAGGGCTGTCAAAAGATTAATCGTGATTAATCGCATCCAAAATAAAAGTTTGTGTTTACATAATATATGTGTGTATACTGTGTAGAATTATTTATATATATAAAAACACACACAATCATGTATATATTTAAGAAAAATTGGTTATATTTATATATAAAATATTTATATATAATATAAATTATATATATGTATATACAGTATATAAATGCAAATATTCCTTATTATATACATGAATGTGTGTGTATTTATACATAATAATTCTACACAGTATACACACATATATTATGTAAACACAAACTTTTATTTTGGATGTGATTAATCACGATTAATCTTTTGACAGCCCTAATATATATACTATATATATATATATATACATATATATACATTTGTTGTGCCTTGTAGGCATATACCTGCAGGGCTGAATCAAATAATAAGAACAATAGTATAGCAGGCATAGTTAAAAAGGAACACTTCAGTAACACTACACTAGAGAAAAACATATTGATTATCATGTTACTTCAAATGTTTACAATCGATATGACGTTATGAAATGAGATTGGAGTAAAATCATGGTGCGTTTTGCTTTTCAAACGCACGTCGCGCGAATGACTCAAACTCACAGCGCGTGCAGGGAACATTCACTGAAGCATCGAGCAACAGTTCAATGGCAATATGAAGTTTATGCAACAACACTAACTAATATAATTCAGAATTATTTCTTACCTTAAAATCGTTCTTGTCTTCAAATCGCGATCTTCTTCTTCAGATGTAAACCCTATAATCTCACAGCATGTCTTCCAAACTCGACGACTGCAGAGGACTGATAAAGTTTGCCGCTTTGTTGTTGAGGTAATGGGGGCGTTCGCGCGACACATGGACGATTTGCATGTCTATATGTTTTGCGCGTGTGGGTGTGGTCACATTAAAACTAATGAGGAAGGGTTAGAGAAACTGAATATCTTGTTGGTTTTATACAAATTACTTAAACAGAGAATATTTGTTTTCGTTTTGAATCAGATAATTTAAAACTACAAACTTAAATGATTATAAATATATAGAGCTCACAAATGTGTGACAAGTATTCGCTGAGTTTTTTAAATGTTTAGAGACGTGCTCAAGAAAAAAAAAGTTCACGAGACAGAGAGGCAGAAAGCACACCCTGTTTAATTTCTTTATTTTACAAAAGCACAACGTTTTGTTTTGATTGTAAGTGGACATATACAAAAGTAGACATCTCACAGATTCTTTTTTAATTTTTATTAAGTCTGTATGACCATATATGACGGAGTATTTTAAGTTTATTCAGCTGCTATGTGAAAAAAAACGTGCAAATCACGCCGGCGTGATTGCCGACCCCAGGGGGTTAAAACACCACTGGCAAGTCAGCCAGCCCCAGAGGGGCCATTCGAATATTTAATGATTGATTTCATTGAATTGACCCACTGTGGAAAACAGAAGTACTGCCTGGTGATGGTGGACATGTGGTCCAAATGGGTCGAGGCCTTCCCCACCTCGAAACAAGATGCAGCAGCAGTAGCAAAGGCTCTGCTAACCGAGATTGTTCCGAGATGGGGAATTCCAAGAAAAATCAGTTCTGACAACGGAACACATTTTGTCAATGAGACAATAAAGCAGGTCGGTCAGTTTTTAGGAATTAATATGAGAACACACTGTGCTTATCACGCCGCCAGCGGAGGCGCTATTGAGCGTGAGAACCAGACAGTAAAGAACAAAATTGGCAAAATGTTGTGAAGAAACTGGACTTTCATGGGTTAAAGCGCTCCCGACCGTGCTAATGTACATGAGAATGAGAAAAAGAGTCAAAACAAATTTAAGCCCATTCGAAATTCTCTTTGGTAGACCACCATTCATGGGAATAGAAGGGGGGAAACGCAGGCTTCCATCAACTGATGTGTGTGAAAATGAAATGTTAAATTACTGCAAAGAAATGTCCTGTCTGTTATCCAATATTTCTGTGCAGGTGAAAGCTACCCAGGGGAAGGTTGCTGAAACGTTTTTTGCATAAGATTAAGCCGGGTGACTTCGTGGTGATCCATGACCTGAGGAGGAAAAAAACTGGAGGGCGAAGCGGTGGCGAGGACCGTATCAAGTTCTGCTGATAGCACACACGGCGGTGAAAATCGGAGAGAGAGCTACGTGGGTTCACGCCAATCACTGCAGGAAGGTTCCGCCCATATCGGAAGAGCAACTCCAGGAGGAACCTCAGCAGCAACAAGTTCAACAATAAGCCCGAGATCGAACCCAAACACCAAGTGCAAGTGCAAAAATCACTCAGGAGGAGTGGTAAGGCCGGTGTGCAGGGTAAAGCCAGTTGTATAGCCACAACCAGAGACATTGATCACTGCAAAGAGCTGTAATAACTAGACAGGATGGATCGTTCGAAACCATGGCACACATTCAGATTGCCAGGAATGTGCGGACCTTGTAAAACTACATTCATTTTGACTTTGATATCAGTGACTATTTGTTTGATCATTTTATGTTTCAATGAGGACTTGAAAGTATGGTCTGCGGAAAGACACACCAACGGGACTGAAACGGCCGTGCTGAACAGCACCATCAGACAACGTGATAAAAGAGACACATTCACAGAAGTGGAGCCGGTGGAAGGACTGGAGGGAAGCACCATCACGATAGAAGAAGGATCAAGTGTAACTTTCAAGTGCAACCCATTTCAAAAGAACTGTCACGAGTGCGATGGACATACTGAAGAGTACGCACATTTCTACTTCTGCGAGAGCCCATGTAAGTGGACAGACGTAAAGGCATACGCTTATCACCACAAGTCGGAATACGATAACAGATTTCTGGTGCGGGATGAAGACGAAATGGGCAACAACAGATACGGGATGAGAGTGGAATTGAGACATGCAACTCGTGCTGACCAAGGCAGATACTACTGCGCCCTGGACTTGGCTGGGACTGACTGGTATGAAACAATAGACATTATGGTAGTCGAGGCAACCAAACCACGAACAACAACGACGGCGACACTTTTTTTGTCACCTGAGGCCGAACAGGCTACTGAAGAGGAACTGGCCTGGATGGGAAATGGAGACACAAGCAAAGGTCAGATAAATCCTGAAGTGCAGAAAGCCATGATGAAATGCCAGGGAAACAAAGCTTGTGCGCTGGCAATATTGCAGAAAGAGGAACTGGAAATCAAAACTAGCTGCTGGATGTGCCTACAAATGTCTCATGCCTGGAAAGCTGTCCCCCTGATGGCAGAAACAGTCAAAGAAACTAAGTGTCTAATTCCTCAACAAATGACTGATGTGCTAAAAACTGTTGTGGATCTGGAGGAAGGAAGGACACCGACGAAACAGCCTGCTGACGACTGTGAGCACATACAGCAGTACAACAACACTGAGATAGTAATTCCACCTTTGAGGGTAATGTATGCCCAGGGTGATGTTTGCGTATGTTTCAACAGACCGAGACTGTTAAAAACTGGGTGGTCTGACTGCAGAGTCAAAATAAATGTACATGACAGAGCTATGAACAATTGTACAGCGACCATCAACAACACAGCAATTAATTTCACGTGCCCATTCCACAAACCGAACGAAAGTTCACCAGCGGCAGTGTGGGTGTGTGGTGACAGGGCGTATCACCGTTTGCCTAAGAAAGACTGGTCAGGTTGCTGTTATCCAGCTTTGATGAACGTGGGAACTTCTGTGTATTTGCCAAGTAGCATAGGTAAGAGGGAGAGACGGGATGTTACAATTTTGCCAGGGGTTTTGCCAAAGTATTACGCAGGGTACACACTTACGGATCCATGGACAACACCAGGAGCAAATATAGGTTGGTCAATTTTCTTAGGGGTGGGTACAGCGATAACGATTAATAAGATTAATGGGTTAGCATGGACTGTTTTAGCAATAGCCAATAGCACAGAAAACGCTTTAACATTGATAAGTGACGAAATGAGGCAACTGAGGGACGCAGTCATCCAGAACCGTTTAATTCTTGATATGCTTACGGCAGAAAGGGGTGGAGTCTGTAAAATGCTTGGGATATCTTGTTGTTTTAACATTCCTGATTACAGTGATAATATAACCAACATAATTGAACACATGAGAGAGGCCGTAAAGGAACCTGAAAGGGCCAACAACCAATGGGCGGGGTGGATTATGTCCTTTTGGGGAGATTGGATGCACTGGATAATTCAGACTGTTCTGCCAATTGTAGTAATAGGAATTCTGATTATATTATGCTTGCCATGCATTATAAGATGCATTTCAAGCTCAGTACAGAGATCGGTCAGGGCTGGGACGTCCATTCAAGCAGTGAAACTGACTGTTTATCCAAAAGCTGATGAAGAACAATGTGACGATTATGAGAGTGATGACATTTACACAGAAATGTGATAAACTGTTTTTGTTTTGCCTTTCTAGAACATAAAAAGAGGGATTTCTATGTTTTAGCTTTTATTTTCTTTCATAGCTTGAAATTATTGCTTATTGATTATTAGCTTCATTAATATTCTTTTTGATTATTTTATTATCTTCTTTCTGAAAAGTTTCAAGTAGAATGATCAGATATACAAAAATCAGAATGAAGAGTATAACTATGATGAAAAGATTTAAAACAATTATAATCATTTTTGGGACTTTGTGGGTTTGTTTTACATTGAATTAATTGATTGATTTTTGACATTTGAAATGTTTACCTGACTTTTGATTTTGAAAATGTAGCCATTTACAGGATTGACAAGTTTTAACTGAATAGTTTGTAATTACCCTTTAATAGTATAATCATGCATTAATTAGAAAACAAGCGTGAATTTTCAAGAAATAATTTATCAGAGAATGATAAAAAGCGGGAATTGTTTTGGGAAAATTCAGTATTTCTATGTTTAATTTGTATTTCTATGTTTCATTTGTTTTTACTACTGTTGATCTCATCAAATCATGTATTTCTATGAGTGTCTTAACAGCTGACGGAAGACAGGAAAGAACAAACACAATAAAACAGATGGGCAGGGGGAGATTGTAACACCTGGGCCCGAGAAAGGTTTTAGCCAGGAGAAATACAGGGGTCATTCAGTAATAAAGTGAAGCCCCATACCCTCATCAGGAGGGGAACAGGAGGGTAATTAAGTCATAAATGGAAGCTTTTTGACTTCCTGGGGACAAAGAACAATTCGACCTGCCTAAGGGGGGTAGAAGCCAACTCAAACCAGCTAGATCTGGGTTTATCATACGGAAAGTTACGGAAACTGGGGAGGAGGAGTAAACTGTATAAAAGCTATGCCTTTTATGGGTCTGTTAGGTTCTGTCTTCCGGTCGCTAGGTAGCTGTGGTGGCCTGACCAGACCTCTCTAAGAGAATAAACCTTTTCTCTATAAAACAATTTGCCTCTGAAAGTTTTCTTTACCTGTTGATGCTGTTAATTAATATTGTATTAAGGGAATTGCCATAACAACAGTCAAAGCGGAGTTACGTTATTGCCCGTCGTGCACAGGAACCCTAAAGGCACGGGGGTGGCGTTTTTTTTAATATATATATATATATATATATATATATATAAATATAGCTGCAAGCAGCGATGGAGGGCCCAAGCCGGTGGCGGTGCCACCGGCTTGGGCCCGTAATCGCTGCTTGCAGCTATATTTTTATTATTATGTTCCCTTAGGTGCAATTATAGTATTACTATAGTTTTTTTACAAAAAACTTTTAAAATGTAGTGATTTATGACCTTTTCCCTGTTTCTCATCCTCTGATTCAAACAGTCTGTTTTGGGGGTGTTTCCCCTTTAAAGGGCACCTATTATGGAATTTTGAAATTTACCTTTCATGTAGTGTGTAACATAGATCTAAGTGAACAAAAACATCCTGCAAAGTTTGAAATATGAAAGTGCACCGTATATAAAGTTATTGTCTTTCAAAAGTAAGAGTCGACTCTGAGTCATTTTTATGAATCGTTAGAAGACCGAAGCTTTTTCTCTGACTAGATGACGTCAACTTGTCAAGTTATTTGAATACGATACGCCC
Source organism: Phoxinus dragarum (assembly GCA_033366665.1). Taxonomy (NCBI): domain Eukaryota; kingdom Metazoa; phylum Chordata; class Actinopteri; order Cypriniformes; family Leuciscidae; genus Phoxinus; species Phoxinus dragarum. The sequence goes on from JARPMJ010003904.1 coordinate 19,981, forward strand.
ACTTATTGCGCTCCAAGGCCAGCAGGGAAACATCATGGCGACGAGACGCTGTGTTCTGAAGTGCGGCTCAAAAGACAACTTTTTTCATCTGCCCAAGGAGGAGCATTTGGAGACTAAGTGGCTACAATTCATATATACAACTATACCACAGAAGTATAGTCCGAGCCTTGTGCTTTGCTCGCGCCATTTTCAAAACGATTGCTTTACCAACTTAAATGCACTCAAACTTGGATTCGCGAGCCGGCTGATATCGAAGGAAGGTTCATTTCCAAGTGTATTTGCATCAGCTTCCTCCTCCGTATCACAACCTGTAAGTGTTATTAATAATTGTTGCTTTTATGTAGCATGCTTAATAATTATTTTGTTTGTTGTGTAAGCACCGTTTAGCTTCTAGGTCTTCAATGACAATTGTATTGAGATATGTGGAGTTGTCTTAAAGAATAGAGTAATACCTCGTAGTAACGTAACCAGTGTTGGTCAAGTTACTTGGAAATAGTAATTAGTTACTGATTACGGATTACTTCTCCAAGAAAGTAATCCAGTTACTTTACTGATTACTTATTTTCAAAAGTAATTAGTTACTTTACTAGTTACTTTACTTCAAAAACATGATGCACGACCTGAAAATGCTATAAAAGCAGACCTTTCAGCCTAATTATATTCTTTCTGCATATTCCATCATCTAAAATTGAATCAAATTAAACATTCTCTTTTTTAAAACTTGTTTAATTAGTTTCAATATTTTAACTTTATGCACATTGCATCAACCAAAAATTTAATTAAATGCAACAGTCTCAGACTTGAAGAAAAATGTTGAACATTTAACCAATTTATGCAGAGTCCACCATATTTTAAAGAAATACACAAAGTCCTTCTTCTGTTAACTTATATCTCTGCATATTCCAGCATATAAAATGCAAATATTTTTTTGTAAAATCCTCTATTCGATTAGATTCAAATAAAATACAGCAATAAACTAATTAAAATGAAAGTCTCTCATGACTGTATTCCAAATTATTAACAGTTACGTCTTTTAACATTAAAGAGCAGATTCGTTTTGTTTTTGTAAATCGTCAGACATGTTTTTACCATTTCATTGAGTTTTCCTTTGTAGAAAGCTTTTCTTTAAAGTGAATTTCGTTTTGTATAAATTGTATCTTAATTTTAATAAATATTGCATCAACCAATTGCATGTATGTAATAAATAAAAAGCAAATATAGCAGACAATATAATAACCATGCATTGAGGCGGTAGCGCGCCGCGTTCACTTGCATTGCATTGTTAAAAGCCTTTCTTTAAAAGTGAATTTCGTTTTGTATAAATTCAATTATTTTTGTATCTTATTTTAATAACTGTTTCATCAACCATTTGCATGTATTTAACAAATACAAGGCAAATATAGCAGACAATAACCGTGACATGGAGGAGCCGGCGCGCTGCGTTCACTTTCATTGTTAACTAGAGCGCGCACCTCATAAATGAATGAAACTCAGCGTAGGCCGATGTCTCATGATACATTAGCATTAAATATCTTTGCTGCATTCTTTCTAGAACAGACAAGGGCTTTCTCGCGGCTCGCATCAGCATTTACGGATGATGAGTTTTGTGATGCGGTTGCGGATTAAATAAATAATACCCCATTCGCGCAGCTCTATCGATAACAACATTGAACACTAGGCTACACAAATAGTATTTTTTTATTTTATTTAGGCGATTAATTTTCCATAGTGACATAGGAGGTGCCGGATCCAATAAAAAGGGTTCCGTATCCAACGTCGGGCGTGTTCCGGCTCAAATTAAGCCACGACTCACGAGACAGTCTAACGAAACAACATCACAGTAACGCAGTAACGCTGCCTCCTTACTGGAAAGGAACAGTAATCTAATTACTGTTTTTGCAATTGTAATCCCTTACTTTACTCGTTACTTGAAAAAAGTAATGGGATTACAGTAACGCGTTACTTCTAACGCGTTACTGCCCATCACTGAACGTAACTGCATTTTTTTGTATTTTTTTTTGTAAAAACGTTATGTTTATGCATCGGGCTAACGCAAACAAAGACTGATTGTGCTTTTACAATATGAACTCTGGGCTATGCTCGCTAACATAACATTACATTATTTATCTTATTTTTAGTTTTTTACTACAAACTACAAAGCAGTGGACTATAATAATTATTATAACACAATTTAATTGATAAAAGCATCATTGTACTCCGTGTTAAACAATAAGTATTATCTATGTAAACACTGCTGGGTCATCTGACCAATCACCGCAGATTAGCGTCGCGCAAAGGAGGGGTTTGAAAAATGAGTCGTTGAACGATTCATTTGGGAGTCGGTGAACAAATCAGGTAAAAATAAATGCATATTATACGAAAACAAAAGTGTTTTTTGTCATTGCATGCATGTAAAACTGTTGTTGGGGACTCCCTAAACAACAACATTAGGAACATTTTAAATGTCATAATAGGTGCCCTTTAAGAGTTCAGTGTTAACAGTGCTAACGTCAGTGCCTATGCATCAATTATTAACGTCCCCAGCCAGAACATTTGCGGATTCGGCGTATTTAAAAAGTATTTTAAAGTTTTAAATACATTACTTACAGTTTGCGTCGTCGTTGTTGAGCCCGGAATAGTCGGCATGGACTTATCTTTGAGCAACAGTTTTTTGGCAAAGGCTGCATCATTTTGGGATTTGTTCTCAAAACAGTCATCCTTCAAATGTACAGAACAAACGCTTAAACTAACACTGCCGTGACTGAGACGTCCGCAAAAAATAAAGTGCATCCATTTTTCCCTGACGACTGGATCTTTCGCAGCGTATTCAAAGATGTTGTTTGTCCACAGCCAGGAACAGCACATCTGCGTGGCATCGTAATTTCCCTGCAGACCCACTCGCTGTCCGTCGACTGAACACTTGTGAGGCGCGCGGGGCGACATTGATACGAAATGAGTGTAGTTGTCTTGTGCTTAAAGCGTAGTTGTCTTGTGCTGGAGGCGGTCATATGCAAACGCTGGTACGTCACTTCGTACCGTGACGTCACTTCTTACCATGGATCCAGAACGAGCTGTATTTAGAGCTTGATTAAATAAATGATCCGTTTATAATGGGGAGGACGTCTTAAGATATGAAACTTGCAGGACGTTTTAATGGTACAAAGACCTCTTATATACCAAAAGATCAAGGCAAATTTGGTTTCTCATGTCATGACCCCTTTAAACAGTTTCATTATGTTACCTAGAATTTTACAACCATTTCATCTTTCACATACTTTCTTATATAGGAACAAAGAGTCTGTGCAGTTGTAAATGACAACACCAGCAGTTGTTTTATAGTTTAAAACACTTTTAAAATCCGCTAAACTTAGAAATGCCAAAACGCTTTAAGAACGACTCCATGTGGTTTCTACCCTTGCAGAGCAACTGTGTTGATACAAATGTAAAGAACAGAATGCAAAGTAACTTAAAGTGTCCCCTCAGCAAAAGCTTCAGAAATTCTCAAAATTAACAACCTTGTATTAAAAACACATCTAAACATTTATGCTTCTGATATTTTTCAGCAGTACTTGGGTTTTACTTGAAAATGAAATGGTCGGTAATATCAATTTTGAACAGTGTCAAGTAACTGACGTGCAAATGTAACTACATGTTCCCTCCGATATATGGTTTGAGCCCAGTCTATGAATTACACCTCAGCAGTTTGTTTCAAAGTCCATGTATCTTGGCAGAACAGTGGTCCGTTTTAATCTATATGATCACTTTCTGCAGGAATTCGAAGGAGTACCTCATACTGCGGGGATGAACAATAATTGTTCATCCCCGCAGCCACGTTGGAGACATCAAGAGGAAATGCACCATTCAGGACACCTTCGTGTCCAATCAGAAGTCCAACACGCATTCCCTTCATAATCACATCCAGGGTTTCACCATGAACCTAAAACAAATGGACAGTTTCAATCCTAATTTAAAATGCATGTAATAGATTTGGTCTATAAAATGATAGAAATGGTCCAATAAAAGAATGACAATTGCACTAAGCCATATCATGATTTTACTTCATAAGGCTGGGATGACACAGAGGCTAAAAGCTACTGTACGGTCAATTATTTATTATAAACAAAGACTTAAATGAAGCAAATTAACTATTATTATTGACTCTGGAATGAAAAGAAATGTCCAAATCACAAAAACAAAATCATGACAGTTAAGTGAATACATTTCTTCTCCATCCCCACTGCTCTGCAATGAATTCAGTATCATTAGTATGTTAACGATGTGTAAATATATTTTCTTACGTCACACATCTTGATTATCTCTGAAGTGTCCATCTTATTATTCAATTCAATTCAATTCAAGTTTATTTGTATAGCGCTTTTCACAATACACATTGTTTCAAAGCAGCTTTACAGAAAATGCATTTTAAAAATATACATACAAAAATACAGTTAGTTAATCATGAAATTTAGGGCATAACATATCGCCGGCGTTGGGTCGTCTCTTCACAGGCGTCGAGTCGTCTCATCACAGGCGTTGGGGCATCTGAAGTCTCCATGAGAGGCTGGATACATAACTGGAGCTGACGAACTCTATTTGAGTTATCTCGGGACAGGCATCCCGAGATAACAACAAAAAAGGCAGATGGGAAATAATTAGCGTAGCTACTGTTCATAATATGAATGCATTTGATCTGATTTAACTGTAGTATAAAAGGTATGAGATGCATCATGTGAATGCTTGGCTAAAGAGATGCGTCTTTAATCTAGTTTTAAACTGGGAGAGCGAGTCTGAGCCTCGGACAGTATCAGGAAGGCTATTCCAGAGTTTAGGAGCAAGATGTGAAAACGCCCTCCCTCCTTTAGTGGACTTAGTTATCCTAGGTACGACCAGAAGCCTCGAATTTAGCGATCTTAAAGAGCGCGATGGATTATATGGCGATAGAAGATCTCTTAAATACACAGGAGCTAAACCATTTAGGGCTTTATAGGTCAGTAACAATACTTTGTAATTGATACGGAACTTAATAGGTAACCAGTGTAGAGATGATAAAATTGGTGTTATATGATCATATTTTCTTGACCTAGTAAGAACTCTAGCGGCTGCATTTTGGACTAACTGTAGCTTGTTTACGGAGGATGCAGGACAACCAGCTAATAGAGCATTACAGTAATCTAGTCTCGAGGTCATGAATGCATGAATTAACTTTTCTGCATCAGAAACTGATAGCATATTACCTAGCTTAGCAATGTTTCTAAGGTGGAAAAAGGCTGTTCTTGTGACATTTGAAATATGATTTTCAAAAGACAAGTTGCGGTCTAGTATAACACCCAGGTCTTTTACTGTAGAGGATAAAGTAACAGGACGTCCATCTAGATTAAGGTTGTATTGTAAGAGGTTTTGTGGGCAGTTTTTTGGACCAATCAGTAATACCTCCGTTTTATCTGAATTTAATAGAAGAAAATTACACGTCATCCAATATTTTATATCTTTAACACACTCTGTCATTTTAGATAATTTAGTGTTATCATCTGATCTAGATGAAATATATAATTGAGTGTCATCAGCATAACAGTGGAAACTTATTCCATGTTTTCTTATAATATTACCAAGTGGCAGCATATAAATTGAGAATAGCAGGGGGCCTAACACAGATCCCTGCGGCACTCCATAATTTACTGACGTTATCTTTGATTTTTCCCCATTTAAATGTACAAAATGGTAACGGTCTGATAGGTACGATCTAAACCAGCTTAATGCCTGTCCCTGTACACCAGTGTAATTTTGAAGTCGATCTAAGAGTATTTTATGATCTATAGTGTCAAACGCAGCACTAAGATCGAGTAAAACTAGTATTGAGATACAGCCTTGGTCAGAAGCTAAAAGTAAATCATTTGTAATTTTAACCAGCGCAGTTTCTGTGCTATGATGTGGCCTGAATCCTGACTGAAACTTTTCATAGATATCGTTTTCTTGCAAGAAAGAGCACAATTGAGCGGACACAACTTTTTCTAGTATTTTAGACATAAATGGAAGATTTGAAATGGGTCTGTAATTTGCTAGGTTATTTGGATCTAATTGTGGTTTCTTAATAAGAGGTTTTATAACTGCCAGCTTGAATGTTTTTGGAACATGTCCTAAAGATAGAGACGAGTTAATAATATTGAGAAGAGGCTCTTCCACTACAGGTAACACTTCTTTCAGTAGTTTAGTGGGTATTGGATCTAATAAACATGTTGTTGGTTTAGATGCAGTGATAAGTTTATTTAGCTCTTCCTGTCCTATAGTTGTAAAGCGCTGTAGTTGTTGAGGGGCAATAATTGAGGCTGAATCATAAGACGCTGTCAAAGATTGTACATTTACAATTGTGTTTCTGATGCTTTCTATTTTCTCAGTGAAGAAATTCATGAAATCATTACTATTAAAATGTAACGGAATATTTTGTTCAGGTGATGTCTGTTTATTTGTTAATCTAGCCACGGTGTTAAATAAAAACCTTGGATTGTTTTGGTTATTTTCTATTAGTTTGCGTAGATGCTCAGCCCTGGCTGCTTTTAGAGCCTTTTTATAACGTGACATACTGTCTTTCCACGCGATTCTAAAGACCTCTAAATTAGTTTGTTTCCATTTGCGCTCTAAGTTACGAGTTTCTCTCTTGATAACATGCGTAGCACTGTTGTACCATGGTGCTTTAGTTTTCTCTCTAACCTTTTTTAATCTAATTGGTGCAACAGTTTCTAATGTACTAGAGAAAATGTTGCTCATACTGCTAGTCATTTCCTCTAGCTCATCTGTTAGTTTGGGTTCACTGAGGAGCGGAGATAGATCAGGTAAGCCATTCAAGAATCTATCTATAGTGGTTGGAAGGATTGTTCTGCCTGGTCGATAACGCGGCGCAACATGACACATTTCAGCCGTACGTAGTATGCAAGTTACCATGTAATGATCAGTGACATCATCACTTTGCGGTATAATATCTATATCGGTTGGATCGGTTCCATATGATATAATTAAATCTAGAGTATGATTAAGACGATGAGTGGGACCACTAACGTTTTGCTTGACCCCAAAGGAGTTTAATAAATCTGTAAACGCAGCCCCTAGCGCATCATTTGTGTTATCAACGTGTATGTTGAAATCTCCAACAATTATTGCCTTATCGACATTGACCAATAGATCTGAGAGAAAATCTGCAAACTCTTTTAGGAAATCAGCGTAAGGCCCTGGCGGTCTATATACGGTAGCCAAGGCTAGAGATAATAGGGATTTCTTTCTTACATCTAGGAGCGTAACATTTAATACAAGTACTTCAAACGAATTAAACCTGTGACCTGTTTTCTGAGTAACATTAAGAATATCTCTATAGATTGTTGCAACACCGCCGCCACGACCAATCAGACGGGGCTCATGCTTATAACCGTATCCTGGTGGAGTGGACTCATTAAGACCGAAATAATCATTTGGTTTAACCCCCTGGGGTCTGAGGTGTTTTCTGGGTCCTGGAGGTGTTCTGACATGCTCTAACATTTGTGCTTATTTCTGTTACTTGTGACATTTTCATGGCTAAGGTCTTATTACACTGCATTCATCACAAACTCTGCTACAATAATATGTCAGCAGCATGTATGTAAAAGTTTGTAGTTTTGAGATAATAACATTTATGCGTGGTTTGTGAAAATGACCAAAAAAAAAGTCACTGAAATAATGTCATGAAACACAAACTAATGATTTATTCGCAAGGCTTTTGAAAATTGTATCACGTAGCCTAGAATATTTGCTCCAAAACTATGTGAAAATCATCCTGAATACTCATTCAGATAAGACAATATATTGATTTAAAATTTGTATGACATGTTTTGTGTAAGAAAGCTTTATGCGAGGAGGCGTAAACTACCATGAATATTGAGTGTTTCACACCTGAGAAAAGACAAAGGCCCTCCCATAATGGCCCTATTAGGAGCTCTCAGGCACTATCATTACATTACCTTGCACAAAGAATGAGGAGATTTAAAAAAGAACGGCTTTTTGATTGTTTGAATTTATTTACAACACAACATAATCCAAAGATACACAACAAATGGCAAAAAGCACATTATTTAACACACTGAACTAAAGACAGAGACTTAACCAGTCACACACCTTTCCTTTCCTGAAACATAGTGCATAGCCTACCTGTCATTTCCAAGGTGTTTGATTTTTCACTTTACCTCCTCATGCTCATGTTGAAGTCAGCAGGACGGGTAGCTACCTAAAATAAATATATAAATATAAAAAAAGCTGTGAACATGCTGATATCAAGAAGAAACCAGGGCTGCATGATTGTGGGAATACATTTTAGATTTCTGGTGAAAATTCCTTTTTAAAATTTACAAAATACATACACACACACACACACACATATATATATGTATATATATATATATATATATATATATTAGGGCTGTCAAAAGATTAATCGTGATTAATCGCATCCAAAATAAAAGTTTGTGTTTACATAATATATGTGTGTATACTGTGTAGAATTATTTATATATATAAAAACACACACAATCATGTATATATTTAAGAAAAATTGGTTATATTTATATATAAAATATTTATATATAATATAAATTATATATATGTATATACAGTATATAAATGCAAATATTCCTTATTATATACATGAATGTGTGTGTATTTATACATAATAATTCTACACAGTATACACACATATATTATGTAAACACAAACTTTTATTTTGGATGTGATTAATCACGATTAATCTTTTGACAGCCCTAATATATATATATATATATATATATATATATATACATATATATACATTTGTTGTGCCTTGTAGGCATATACCTGCAGGGCTGAATCAAATAATAAGAACAATAGTATAGCAGGCATAGTTAAAAAGGAACACTTCAGTAACACTACACTAGAGAAAAACATATTGATTATCATGTTACTTCAAATGTTTACAATCGATATGACGTTATGAAATGAGATTGGAGTAAAATCATGGTGCGTTTTGCTTTTCAAACGCACGTCGCGCGAATGACTCAAACTCAGCGCGTGCAGGAAACATTCACTGAAGCATCGTGCAACAGTTCAATGGCAATATGAAGTTTATGCAACAATAACACTAACTAATATAATTCAGAATTATTTCTTACCTTAAAATCGTTCTTGTCTTCAAATCGCGATCTTCTTCTTCAGATGTAAACCCTATAATCTCACAGCATGTCTTCCAAACTCGACGACTGCAGAGGAATGATAAAGTTTGCCGCTTTGTTGTTGAGGTAATGGGGGCGTTCGCGCGACACATGGACGATTTGCATGTATATGTTTTGCGCGTGTGGGTGTGGTCACATTAAAACTAATGAGGAAGGGTTAGAGAAACTGAATATCTTGTTGGTTTTATACAAATTACTTAAACAGAGAATATTTGTTTTCGTTTTGAATCAGATCATTTAAAACTACAAACTTAAATGATTATAAATATATAGAGCTCACAAATGTGTGACAAGTATTCGCTGAGTTTTTTAAATGTTTAGAGACGTGCTCAAGAAAAAAAAAGTTCACGAGACAGAGAGGCAGAAAGCACACCCTGTTTAATTTCTTTATTTTACAAAAGCACAACGTTTTGTTTTGATTGTAAGTGGACACATACAAAAGTAGACATCTCACAGATTCTTTTTTAATTTTTATTAAGTCTGTATGACCATATATGACGGAGTATTTTAAGTTTATTCAGCTGCTATGTGAAAAAAAACGTGCAAATCACGCCGGCGTGATTGCCGACCCCAGGGGGTTAAGCCAGGTTTCAGTAAGGCAGAGTACATCGAAGCTATTATCAGTGACCATTTCATTTACAATAACCGCCTTAGGTGTAAGCGATCTAATGTTTAGAAGACCTAGCTTTAGAAATTGTTTTTGTTCACTAATATTGAGATTTTCTGGTTTAATCACAATTAGATTTTTCTTAGATCCTGCAGTAGATTTATTGTTTGGCCTCACTAAACGAGGAATAGACACAGTTTCTATATAGTGTTCTACACTGGTACTTATATCAATTAATTTGGGACAGCAAAGAATGTGATTTGGACTTTGACTTACTAGTCAAATATTATCCATCCTTATTAAGTGTCCTCTGAAAAGAAGCGTGGAAGACCAAGTAAGGCAGCTGATCTTCTGTTCAGATTTGGGTCCTACAAACAATTATAAACAAGACTGAGTGACGGGCATTATTCAAATTAGGGTTGTTAGTAAATACTATGTTAGTAAATATTGATTAGGGTATCGATTCAGATGTCCCGATTCTATTTCGATTCACAAGATCTCGATTTGATTCGATGAATACATTTTCACTGGCCCCATCACAAAAAAAAGAATAAATTAATAAAATAGATATTGTTTTGGACCCATGTATCCTTGTATTGCAATAAATGTAATTTCAAAGATTATTAAAAACAAGTAAACAGGTATTAATGAAAAAAAGAACAAATAATTCAATAATAATGAAATAATCAGTATACTCTGGCAGCAGTCCTCCCTCAAACAGGCTCTGGCTGTATGGGTCTGTGTTGCAATGTGGTGTGGGAGCACATGGTACTTGTGAAGGATCTGGGCGGTTGGTGACATATGAAGGTGAAAAGTCTTGCTCCTCAAATATCTGGGTTGAAGGGGCAGATGCCAGTGCTGCTGGGCGTGGCAGAGCTGTGGCCACTAGGTTTGGGATGTCATAAATAGTTAAAGTTTTTCCAGGGTGTGTTCTCATCCAGTGATCTGCTGCTGTGTTAACATAGCGCTAGGCTGGAGACGATGTGAGCAGTGGGGTGGGAAAGATAGGAGGACTATGCCGTTTGACCGACTAAAGTCAATTGCTGCCACAGAAAGGTGTGAGCAGTGATTGTCAAGGAGGAACAGCACCTTCGACTCCAGGTTCACACGGGTGTGTCTGGCAAAGTGCTGGAGTAAGGAAAGAAAGTCTACATCATGCATCCACCCTGAACTATTGGCAGAACCAGTAGAGCCGATGGGGACCACTCCTAACAAAAGTGGTCCTGGAACTTCTTTCTGGGAAAAATGAAGTACAGGGGAATGCAATTGCCTTGTGCATGAACCGCAAGGGCAATGGTGACCAATGTCCCCCTCTCCCCAGAGGTCACTGCACCGATGGCGCTTCCCCTTGGTGGCGATAATTTTACCTGGCACCTGGACCGTTGTGGTACCTGAAATTGAATTATAAACATTGATGAGCTTTCATGAACATTTGTAAGTGTTTATATACCTAGATGTGTGTGTATTGTTAGTGTTTGTATATAATTACATATTAATTTACATTATTGTTTTATTATCTCTATATCTGTATTAGTATTTTTTTGTTTATTTGTATGTTTTATTATAGCTAGGTATATGTGTGTGTGTGCGTGTAGTGTTTTTATATAATTACATATATTCACCTCATAGTTTTATAACCTGTATATATTTATCTGTATAGGCTCAGCCTGTTCTCACGCAAATGCGTCTCTATAGCACGCAGTGTGTTTATCATGCAATTTATACGTATGAGTTTTTACGTGGATATGATACGCTGTTTTGCGCGTGCATATGATACACACTTTATTGCATGATATACACACGCACCCCACACCACTAATCCTACCCAAGCGTATAATACACACGCACCCCACTCCACCCTAAACTTACCCATGTGCTATCCATGCGTATACTATGCACGTAAAAAATAATTTTCGCGTATATATTACACGATAAACACACTGCGTGCTATTGTCACGAATCACACACAGAAACAGAAAGATCCAATAACAGTATTTAATTAAGGGGTAATCCGTACTCACAACAGTCCAGGCAAAAGGTCAAAAGTCCAATAAGGCAATCCAAAATACAAAAGACAAACAGGAACGGAAGTGTGGGGACATTAAACAAGGACTCCGTGACAAACACTGAAACAGACAGGGTATATATACACAAGTGCAAACAAGGTGACGAGAAACAGCTGAAGGAAATTAACAATCAGTGACAGACAGGATTATGGGAAAAGTAGTTCAATAGTGTGATGGACACCGTGGGGGAAGGAGGACATCTAGTGGTGACCCAAGGAACATAAACCAGACACTGTGACATAACCCCCCCTCTACGGAGCGGCTACCAGACGCTCCAAGACATGACCGACAAACAAGAGTCCAGGCGGAAGGTGGAAAGGTGAAGGATTAGGGGGTGGGATGGGGGGGCCAGGTCCATGGAGGAGAACAGGAGCAAGGGGGAACGGATTAAGCGGCGGCCAGGGCAAAACAGACAGTCCATCGGGCGGCCAGGGCGAAGCAGACAGTCCATCGGGCGGCCAGGGCGGAGACGACCCCTTGGGCGGCCACGGCGTTGAAGACCCCTCGGGCGGCCACGGCGTTGAAGACCCCTCGGGCGGCCACGGCGGTGAAGACCCCTCGGGCGGCCACGGCGGTGAAGACCCCTCGGACAGCCACGGCGGAGAAGACCCCTCGGGCGGCCACAGCGGAGAAGACCCCTCGGGCGGCCACGGCGGAGACGACCAGGGTGAAGACGACCACTCGGGCGGCCATGGCGGAGACGACCAGGGTGAAGACGACCACTCGGGGCGGCCATGGCGTTGAAGACCAAGGCGGGACAGGGATCGACCCTGGCTCAGGAACAGTCACAGACACCAGCGGCTCAGGAACTGCAACAGACACCACCGGCTCAGGAACTGCAACAGACACCACCGGCTCAGGAACTGCAACAGACACCACCGGCTCAGGAACTGCAACAGACGCCACCGGCTCAGGAACTGCAACAGACGCCACCGGCTCAGGAACTGCAACAGACGCCACCGGCTCAGGAACTGCAACAGACGCCACCGGCTCAGGAACTGCAACAGACGCCACCGGCTCAGGAACTGCAACAGACACCACCGGCTCAGGAACTGCAACAGACGCCACCGGCTCAGGAACTGCAACAGACGCCACCGGCTCAGGAACTGCAACAGACGCCACCGGCTCAGGAACTGCAACAGACGCCACCGGCTCAGGAACTGCAACAGACGCCACCGGCTCAGGAACTGCATCAAACACCACCGGCTCAGGAACTGCAACAGACACCACCGGCGCAGGAACTGCAACAGACACCACCGGCTCAGGAACTGCAACAGACACCGCCGGCTCAGGAACTGCAACAGACACCACCGGCTCGGGAACTGGCTTGACGTAAAGCTCAGGCTCGGCAGACGTGACGTGAAATCCAGGCTCGGCAGACGTGTGTCCCCTCCATGCATGCAGTACTGCCAATGCATAAAAAAGGAAAACAGCCCTCTTGGCCATGGCAGGACTTACGGGAACAGCGTCTGGCACAGGAACCGTCTCTGCATCGGCAGACGTGACGTGGACAGTCTCTGGAACGGCAGACGTGACGTGGACAGTCTCTGGAACGGCCGACGTGACGTGGACAGTCTCTGGAACGGCAGACGTGCTGTGCCTCCTCCACGCATGCAGTACTGCCACCGCATAGAAGAGGAAGACCGCTCTCTTGGCCGTGGCAGGACTGATGGTGGGCGGCTCCGAGACAATCTCAGGGACGACAGCGGGCTGCTCGGAGGGGACGGCCTCCGGGACGACAGCGGGCTGCTCGGAGGGGATGGCCTCCGGGACGACAGCGGGCTGCTCGGAGGAGATGCCTCCGGGACGACAGCGGGCTGCTCGGAGGGGACGGCCTCCGGGGACGACAGCGGGCTGCTCGGAGGGGGACGGCCTCCGGGACGACAGCGGGCTGCTCGGAGGGGACGGCCTCCGGGACGACAGCGGGGCTGCTCGGAGGGGACGGCCTCCGGGACGACAGCGGGCTGCTCGGAGGGGACGGCCTCCGGGACGACAGCGGGCTGCTCGGAGGGGACGGCCTACTTGGGGAGGCTGAAGGTCTTCCTCCTCCGCCGTTTCTGACGAAAATGTGCCGGCTCTGGACTGGACGGGCACCACGGCGAACAGAGCTCTGGGCTGGGCGAAATCAGCGGTGGGTGGAAACTCTGGTCTGGATCTCACCAACCCAGGGCCGAAGAGGGGCCAGAGTGGGGAATGGTGTCTTGGATCCTCTCGACCACCTCCTCCACTGCGGCCTCCACGGGTCCCACGAAACTTTACCAATCGGGTCCCCTCAAAAAACTCTCTTCTCTCCCGCTCAGTGGCTGGGGAATAGACATTGAGAGACATACCGCTGGATCATGTGTGACGGAGTCCTTCTGTCACGAATCACACACAGAAACAGGAAGATCCAATAGCAGTATTTAATTAAGGGGTAATCCGTACTCACAACAGTCCAGGCAAAAGGTCAAAAGTCCAATAAGGCAATCCAAAATACAAAAGACAAACAGGAACGGAAGTGTGGGGACATTAAACAAGGACTCCGTGACAAACACTGGAACAGACAGGGTATATATACACAAGTGCAAACAAGGTGACGAGAAACAGCTGAAGGAAATTAACAATCAGTGACAGACAGGATTATGGGAAAAGTAGTTCAATAGTGTGATGGACACCGTGGGGAAGGAGGACATCTAGTGGTGACCCAAGGAACATAAACCAGACACTGTGACAGCTATATAGACGCAGTTGGTGTGATCGGGTTGATAGGCTACAGTATGTATTTTTTTATCACGGTCTGTTTATTAAATTTTATATAACAATAGATTTGTCCCATGTATTTTAAACCACTGAATAAATTAGTTTTCATGAATTGTAAACTTTACCTGTTTCATCCACATTACAAATGTCCTTTGCTTCAAAAAGGTAGCGGGCAAGAACTGTCTGCAAATTCTTAAAAAAAGAGGACACATTTGTTCTGTTGAAGCTAGTGGAACGGGACATGCTGGTGGCTTGGGGTCTACGAATAGATAAGGTGTTGTTCCTTTGAAGGAAGCAGTCCTTTCCCGCCATCTTGATGGCATCCCATCTACTCGGATATTTGCACCCATATCTGCTGGCCAACTCGTATGCAAATCTGCGCACCTATAACAGTAAAAAAAAAAAAACTGTTTAGAGGGACATTGTTTATGACATAAGATAAAATAAGACTTTACTGATCCTGCACTAGGGATTTTTACATGAGATGTAAATGAGCCCTATTGTCACTCCCAGCAGCAGAGAGGTGAGAACTGCTCAATCTTCAGAGGCAGATTTCTCCACTTTGAATTTTTTTGAGTGCCTACCTTCAAATGGCCACAACTTCTCCAAATATTATCAGATTTCCATGTGTTACACATCGTTGGAAAGCTTGGAGACTACACTTTCAGAATCTGTGAATAACTCAAAATGCTCCAGAACCGACTTGTGTCCCTACTTTCCGTGACCGGTCACTAATGTCAATAAAAAAAAATATATATATATATAAAATGAAAATCTGCTTAAAGAATATACAAATCTCACATTTAATTAGACAACATTTTAAGGAAGCGTAGTGCAAATATCTTTATATAATTATACTTCCATTATAGTTAACTTTCTTTCCAGTGCAAAACAATAATACATAAAAAAAACAGCCAATAAAGACAATATAAAAATATATATTTTATTAGCTGTTTTTTTATGTATTTGTCACGGGGTGACTTTTTCCTGGGGGTGGAACCATAGTGGCAGAGATTTGTTCCGCCCGGATCAAACACCACCACTTCATCTTGACCTTCCCAGCGCCAAAAATCAGGGTTAATCGACGGCAGGTGCGCCAATGAACAGCGCGATCCCCGGATTGGATGAAGGGGAAGCAGGAGGAGTATTAGGAGGGCTTCCAGAAATCAGTTGGGGCGAGTTGTTGCAGCGGTCACACACAGCCGCAGCTGTTAGTTCCGGGTCGGGGTCATACCAAGCGTGGTGGTTAGCCGCTTCCAGCCGTCGCGGCGAGAGGATCTGGGCATCTGGGCAAAATACAAAGGACGACACCTAGTGAATATTGTGGACTGAGCGAACCAGGATCCGGAGAACTGCGAAGAGAAAGGAAGAGACGGGGTTGAGTATAATACAGACCGTGTTTTGCATTGTGATTCAAGTGTCAAGTATGTGTTCGCTGTTGAGAGGTTACCTGCAGGACAGCTTCCCGGAAGTGCCGATAACCAAATCCCTTTGGGAGGGAGAGAGAACGGCGGCCAGGACCCGAGCCGAGCGCTGCAAGAGAGCACAAGACGAGCATACAGATTGATCCATGTGTGAGTACCCTGAGAAATCTATGCAGTAACAAATTCATCGAAAGTGTATAATCTGTGAGCTATGTGTAGTTGGATCTGGGAACACGAGTGGCCCCACTGTGGAAAGTGAGCGTGGGAGAGCCAGAGGTGGTGGACAGGAAGGACGCCGGGGTGGTGTGGCAGCGACGTCTCTCTTGCTGGTCCTTCGCTAGAACAGCGCTTCAGCGATCCCCCCGAGATAAACGACGTAGGGAAAAGTGGTCTCTGGACCTTAAGTGCACTTGGATTACGTGTGAAGTGCCGTGGGTGAGTCAGTGTCTTGACTTTGAAAGTGTACACTTGAAGTTTGCCGTGTTGTCACAAAAACCACTTTCCAGACCGGCTCCCTCTCTGGGGAGGATAGGATCCTGAAGTTGGCGGAGCAGCTGGCCCATATATTTATGCCGTGAACATCACACCACTCTCTGTCTCTATAAACTCCTATGATCAGAGCCAAGTAAGAACCCCTTGAGCAACTGTATTAATACGTTAGCTGTGTTGGAGGAACTTGTGTGTGTGTGTGCAGTGCCGGAGTGGAGAAGAGGGGAACGCTCCCGCATTGCTCCGAGCAGACGCGTCCCGGGCGGATACACTTACCTGTGTGGAATCGCCTGGAGAAGCGCTCGATCCAGCACCGCCGCCGTGTTCAAGCCCCCGAGCCATCGCTATCACCGAGCCTGAGACGAAGAGAGAAACGGACGCATCGCGCCTACGAAGTTTGTGAGTGAGACCCATTGAGCGAAGTTATACTTACCTGTGTACCAACCGAAAGACCCAGAGTTGACCCAGATCCAGCGGATGTCCTGGAGGTGCTTGCCTTTATACGCCGGACCACCGACCCACCCCTCAAGGAAGCCGCCCGAACCCCGCCCGAGACTAGAGGTAACCCTGTCACCCCTGACCCCAGTACTTCCCTGCTGTGTCTTGTACCCAGGAGGAAAAGAGCGCGCCATGGCGTGAATGTTCGTAAGGGGGCTGATCTTTATACCGCCGGACCACCGACCCATCCCTCAAGGAAACCGCTGAACCACGCCCGAGACAAGAGGTGCGACCTGGGAAAGAGAAGGAGAGACGAGTAAGCAAACAGAAGGACAATAGGGCCAAACATTGAGACAAAGGACGAGACGACTCATCTGAGGTTCCCTCGTGCCTGGGAGAAGGAGCGAGCCGTGGCGTGGACGCCCTGAAGGTTCGACCTAGGAAAGAGAAGGAGAGGCGAGTAAGCAAACCGAAGGACATCAGAGCCAGACATTGAGTCGAAGAACGAGGCGACTTATCTGAGGTTCCCCTGTGACGGAGACAGCGGGCTCCGAGGCGGCGTCCTCACCCTCCAGTCCCCCCCTGGATTTTAGCCCCCTTCACTCCCCCCTCCCCCGATTTTAAGTAGATAAATAATGAGTTGTCTTTTAAAATTTCATTCCAGTGTCCTCGTTGTGTCTGGTCGTTTGGGGTATCCCTGGGAACCTCCCCGAGGTGGAAACTAAGGGAGGAGCGGGTACTCACGCGGTCCGCTCCCGACCTGTGACAGATTATTGTTTTGCACTGGAAAGAAAATATTGCACTCAAATACTGCATTCAAGCAATACAACACCTGTATATATGCACATGGAAAATCTCACAGAAACAAATAAACCTCCAGACTAAGCACATTGTGCAGCTATTTTCAATTCTGTATTTTTGTGCTCTTTTTCGCCGGCTGCTCGGAGGTAACGTTAGTCATTTTTACATTTTCCGCTGTTGTCACTTGTCGTCATCGTTGCTACGATACATGACTCACAATGACTGAAACAACCAATTAAAAAGGCATTCTCTGATGATGTTCCAAGATGTTAAAAACGCGACGCTGATCATAGGACAAACAGGGGGAGAAATTAGTATCTACCGTACACTTTAATTTATTTAGTGCTTATAAAATTATTAAGCCTATTTGGAGAGAGATGTTTATAGTGTAACAATATGTCAGTCATTGTGTGATGAGAATATGACTAGGCCTAGACTACTTGTTCTGAGCAGGTGTTGTCAGTGAACAGGCTGTAAAACTGTTGGCTAAGTTACAGTAACTCATGAAAAACTGATGCTAATTATCTGGGAAACATTCTCTAACAGCAGTCAAGTTGTCATTGTTTGTGTCAAACAAGTTGTGAATTTGTTGTAACATTAAAACGGGAGATCATGAGGAGATCCAGTGTTTTCCTCTGTGGGGTGAACGAAACTTTCGGAAGATCACATGAACAATTCCAGGATATGCTTTTTTCTCCATTGGTTGTTACGTTAAATCTTACCCAGATACAATAGTGCTATTTTCTGATTGGCTATTGTGTAGCCCCTTTTTTTTTTTCTTATTGGCTGTTAAGTGGCAGGCTCAACTAAGAACTCCAGGGGAGACGCGGCGACACGCTTGTTTCCTGCCAGTTACATAGTGACAGCGGCGCGGCCAGATACATTTTGGGGCGCTGCGGCATATTAAATATATTATAAAGTTTTTCCGCGTGAGAAATACAATGCGTGACGGGAGTGCGTGACAAAAGACTGAAATGCGTGACTGTCACGTCAATGCATGACACTTGAGAGCCCTGTGTCTGCATGTGAACAAAATGGCATTTATTATGTATAAAATAAGCGAGAAAGAACAGAATAACATGCTGTCTGATAACAACACAATGATCATTTGAGAAAATCAGTGTTTTAAATTCCTGTCAAGTTGTGAGTAGTTTAAGGGCACAAGTCACAACTGTGACACAATTCACTATTTTATTAAAGTTACTGTCAAATGTGTTTCTCTGCTTTGCTGAAATCTTGACAAACTTGTATAACTACAGTAATCTTGACTTTCACTGTCAGAACAATCAGCACATCACTTTTTCTTCCCAGTTCATCCTTCAGAACAAAGCTCCAGGTCCGGATGGTATCAGCCCCAGAGTCCTGCGCAAACCAGCTATGTGGGATTTTAAAACACCTCTTCAACCTCAGCCTGAGACTGGAGAAGGTCCCACTGCTGTGGAAAACATCATGCCTTATCCCGGTGCCAAAAAAGTATTCTCCATCTGCCGCCATTGACTACAGACCGGTTGCCTTAAAGGTCCCATGACATGAAATTTTCACTTTCTGAGGTTTTTTAACATTAATATGAGTTCCCCTAGCCTGTATATGGTCCCCAAGTTTCTAGAAATTTCAATCAGTGTAAATCAAGCTTTTGCTATCTTTCTCTGCCTTTGAGAAAGTGGAAGCTCAATCGGGCTGATCTTGAATCTCCTCCTTATGACGTCATAAGGAGAAATGTTACCTCCCCTTTCTCTGCTTTTCCCACCCAGAGAATATTTCCAGTCCATGAGAAAATGAGCTAGGAAATAGGAACACGTGCACGCGATTTTAGTTTGTCCACGAGAGATATCATGGCTTTTGAGCAAGCGAAGCATAATAATTGCTCAATAATTGGATGTACAAATGAACACCGAAGCCTTTTTTTAGTTCCTTCATCCAAGCCTCAGAAGAACCAGTGGATTCATTTCATTTTCTCTGGAAATGCGCCGACACAACGGCCCAAAGTTTTGCATGCCTGCGGCAAACATTTCACCCACGACTGTTTCCTCAACTTGGGTCAATACAGAGCTGGCCTCGATGAACGTCTGAAAATACATAGATCGAGCTAACGTTACCAAGACAATTTTTGATGTGCAATTGTTCAAGTTCAGACAGGTAATCTTTCTCTCAAATCGTTCAATACTGTTTATGCATCAGTAAGTCAAGCAGTGACTAAAATATCAACTTCACATCGTTTCTCTTAGTAGGACGAAAATAATCGTATTTAAATTGTGAATAAATTATATACAGAAAGCGATCAAAGAACAATCTTTCCACACAGCGCGAGTTTATCTGGACACTTGCCAAACTCGTTATGAAATCAATGGCGCACGTTACACTGCACAACGAAGCTCTTACTGTATTTACATCCTCGTGTTTGCATTGGTGAAAGCAGAGTGAGTGCAAAAACTGCGTTGCCATGATAAGATCTTCATTCTCGCGATCAACAACAGACTGTCATCTGCTCAATGCTCATCACGGCAACATTTTATGTGATGGGAATAGATCTAAATACTTTAAAAACTTCTGACGATTCATTAATCTCGATAGCTGTAATAGTAAAAACGCATAATAGCTGTAGTAAAAGTATTCGAGAGAGTTTCACATGCAATACGTATAGCTATTTCATATGCAAGCATGTCAGCCAATCACAGCAGTGGCCGGTTACACTGAAGTCTCACATAGACACGCCCCTTCAAACAGAGCGTTCAAATCAGGCTAGGAAAAATGCCTTTTATTTCTTAAATAATGACAATTTTTGATCTAAAAAACATACTAACATTATAAGGGCAACGAAGGAAACATTCTAAAATAAAAAAAATAACCCCATGTCATGGGACCTTTAACATCTCACATCATGAAGGTTCTGGAGAGATTGGTTCTGGCCCATCTGAGACCACAGGTGACCACCTCCATTGACCCACTGCAGTTTGCCTACCGCCCTGGAGTTGGTGTGGAGGATTCTATCATCTACCTGCTTCAGCGAGCTCACTCACACCTGGATGAAACTGGCAGCATTGTGAGGATCATGTTCTTTGATTTCTCCTGTGCTTTTAAACACGATCCAGCCTCTACAGTTGAGAGTAGACTCTACTTCTTGAGGAAGCTTAGGTCTTTAATGTTTGCAGCAGGATGATGTATATGTTCTATCAGTCTGTTGTCGAAAGCACAATTTTCTTTGCAGCCATCTGCTGGGGCAGCAGCATCAGAGCCAGTGACAGCAAGAGACTGAACAAGCTAATAAAGAAGGCTGGCTCTGTGCTGGGGTCTGCTCGGGAACCCCTGGAGTTAGTTGTGGAAAGAAGAATGTTATACAAACTATTCAACATCATGGACAACACTTCACATCCGCTGCACAACCTGCTGGTCGGGCAGCAGAGTGTATTCAGTTGGAGACTCCTACAACTCTGCTGTAGAAAGGACCGTTACAGGAAGTCATTCCTACCCACTGCCATAACAATACACAACTCTTCTCTGGGTAGGGATAGGAGATTGAGGAGACTGAATGACATGTGAATGACAAAGGACATCACATTATTGATAACATCATACTCAACACTTTTAATATTTGCATGTGATACTTAACTGCACATCCTTGCGCACTGTTGAACTTGTGTATACATTTTATATTGTAAATATATTGTATTTATTTATTTCGGAAATTTGTACATTATATGTTAGTTTATGTAATATGTCTGGTCTGTATTCTGTGTCAATTTTGCTGCTGCAACACCACATTTTCCCCTTGGGGATCAATTAAGTATTGTCTATTCTATTCTATTCCATTGACTCTGACAACATCTTGTACAACATAATCAATGAAGGCATGAGATACAATCATCACAAACAACAGCATGAAAACTCAGCAGATGGCAGTAGAACAAAACATTTAAAGGACAAGTTCGGTATTTTACACTTAAAGCCCTGTTTTCAGATCGTTTCTGATGAAATAGAACGGTTAAGATTGAAATTTGGACACATGCTGCTGGCCCGAGAATTTTTGCGGGTTTCTTTCGCTTGGACAAAAACTACGATAAAAACTACACATTTCAGCGCTAGATCGCCTCTTATTTAACAAACTAACGAAATGATTGCTGTGTTAGTTAATTGGAGATGTTTTATTTATTTGTATTCATACATCCATGACGCGAGATGTTTTAAAAAATGGTGGGGGACAATATCGACTCTGGCAAAAAGTGGTGGGGACGTTGTCCCACCCCCAAATTACGCCTATGTGATACAGTTCAGCAACATCACACGACCAAGAGTGCTGGATACCATCACGATTGAAAATGTGACTGATTTCATATGACAGTTCAATAAACAAGTCATTAATATTAAATCACTTACATTTTAGACACAATATTGACTGTTTTTGTTCTATTTCAGCAGCGAAAATAGTTATAGCAGAACCACAACGCATCTCACCGGAACACATTACCGTGTTTTCATTTCTGAATGATTTAGAGTTTTGAACGAACCACTTGAACGAATTGTTTGAATAAATGACTCATTAAGACGGTTCGACTGGCGCCACCCACTGGTGGTTTAGTTTCGTGTTTAAAAGTATCATTCTTTCCAATATTTTCATATTTGTATATTCAAAAATATTTTAATCAATCTCATAACATTATTTAATGCAGTTGTAATTTTTCAGTGCAAATTATTTAATTTGATTGGTAAACAGCCATATAGTGTCTTATTATTCTAATTTAATTTTATTGATCAAATTTAAGAATTTAAATGAAAGATGAAGCATATATTTAAAACGATTAGGGAAACATGCTCTTTCTAAAGATTAAAATATCATAAATACGCAGATTTTAAATATGTCAAAGCTGACTGAACAGCTATATTGCTTCAGAATAAATTACTTGTTCGAAGGACAAGCACATGAAAAGGCTTAAAGGGATAGTTCACCTTGAAATAAATTTTTGATATGTTTTAGCTTACCTCAAGGGCATCCAAGATGTAGGTGTCTTTGTTTCCACAGTATTTTCAATTTTGATATTTTTAGGTCAAACCGTTCTTGTCTGACAGTCATATCATGCAGGTCTATGGGGTCCACCTCAAAGAGCATGTACAGAGAAGTCCAAATTAAACATGATTTAATGACTCGTAATTTTAATTTGGACTTCTCTGTGCATGCTCTTTGAGGTGGACCCCATAGACCTGCATGATATGACTGTCGGACAAGAACGGTTTGACCTAAAAAATATCAAAATTGAAAATACTGTGGAAACAAAGACACCTACATCTTGGATGCCCTTGAGGTAAGATAAAACATATCAAAAATTTATTTCAAAGTGAACTATCCCTTTAATGTCGAGCCCTGAGTTATATTTTATATATTATGGTTATGTGGCGAACCTGAGTATAGTTTTACACATAAGCCAGTACTGTCTATTCTGTAAAGTTAGTGATTCACAGAGTCAGGGTTTTTTGCACAATAATCTAACTGACAATAAATGTGGCACACCCAGTTTTTCTTATGCACACCCAGAGACGCTTTTCTGGCTACGCAAGTGGTTTAGATTCACAGTTTAACAACCTCCAGTAGCCGAGAGCAGTTTAAAAGCTTGAGGCAAATCACGATCAACAAGACCCGCTTTGCTGATGACATGTACAATGACATTGCTTTTTTTTTTTTCCTGCAATGCATCTTGTGTACAAAAAAGTTTCCATGCTTACCCTTGTGTTACTATTCTACATGACAAATCAGTCAGAACTGACAAATAAGGAGAAAGCTAATGATAAAGTAGTAGACAGAAGTAATCTCAACCTTACTAAATAAATCTGTAAATCTCAAGTAGAATATCAGTTTCCCTCTTTAAGCTTTTTCAACTGCCTTTTCAAGAGATTTTTTAAGGGTTTTTCACTTCTCTTGATATCAAGAATCCTGCCTAAAATAAAATAAATATTTTGAAGATTGTGTTAAGAAGAGTTAAATCAACTCTAAATTGAACAATTGTGGACTTTAACTGTATTTTTTGGAGTTTTTTGGCTTCTGGTGAACTTTAGGCCGAATAGACCTTGATGGCCAAACCATGCCCACCTAAGGGTACGTTTACACGACAACGATACGCTTAAAACGGAGAAGTTTTTCCTTGAGTTTTCCGTGTACAGATACCATTGTCAAAACAATCCACATTCAGAAAGATCCACAAAAACGACTAAAAACGCTGTATTCTGCTGCCAGATCGCTAGATGACGATGAAACACTATAGACTGAACACGTAATACGCATGTGCATGACGTCATCGTCTTCAGAGATTCACGTTTTTGTTGTTTACACAAAGACTGTTTTCAAAACTAGCACTTTGAAACTAGTTTAAAAAATCTAGCATTTTTCAGGCTCCCAAAACGCCGTTGTCATGTAAACGAACGACCAAGTCGTGCTAAATTAAAAATGTTTAACTACTGACTCTGGTGACTCCGTGGTCCTTGTTCTCTTAGATTTAACTGCCGCAATTGATACTGTTGACTACTCCATACTAAGTTCTAGTTTAGAGTCATGTGTGGGGATAAAGGTACTGTCCTCAAGTGGTTTCAGTCTTATTTATCGAACAGAGTTTTTGGTCAAGATAGGTAATTTCTCCTCTTCTGTCGCTCAGCTCTCCGGTGGCCTCCCACAGGGCTCGATCCAGGCATCCTCCCTTTTCTCGCTGTACATTCTACCATTGGGTTCTATTTTAAGAAGACATGGTGTTTACTTCCATTTTTATGCTGACGACACCCAAATATATATGTGACCCGCCACGGAAAGTAATGACACAAGTCGGCAGCACAACCTTTTGAGCAAAATGAGAAAGAAGCGTTTTTTTTTCAAAACTGGTGATTTTCGCTTTTTTGCAGAATCTGTTAGTTGAGATCACGAAGAAGCCTCTCCATGTTTTAGATATCAATATTGGTATATTTAAAATCGTACATTTTTAGGTTGAAATCGGCTTGTTTTGTGAGATTCTAGCTCGCAGAAGGGGCGTGTCATTGTCTGTGTGTATTTCCATACTGGATAAGCCGGCTTTTGTTTCTTTTGTTATTGCCCCCCGCCCTCCAAAGGAACAGCGTGGTAGGACTGGGCGATATAATATCGATATAAAAAATATATTGATATATTTTTTTAATGGGATATGGAAATTAGACCATATCGCATCGATATAGTTCAAAGTTGCGCTGTGATCCTTGCTGCAAGCAAGCTGCTGCGTGCTTCTGTAGCAGTCTGCGTCTCAACAGCCCAGTGTACAACGCGACAAATACTCACATTAAATGTTTACGCAGAGGAACAGGACACTGCAGTTCTCAAAAGTTCATTATTTGCATGTGCTTTAAAGCCTTGCCGGTTAAACATGTCATTCGCTGCTGAAGCGCTGTTCTAATGCGCTTTTCTGCGCGCAAACAGCCGATGCGCGCATGCACTAAAAGCCTGTCTAACAGCGCCTGGATACTGGACTAAGTTATCTTTCGAGTCTTTTTGAGCTAATACTGTCAAATACACTTAAGGTTTACATAAAGAAAGTTGGTTATGTCTAAATTGAGAGAAATCTGCGTGTCATATTATGCGTACATATTAGACGCGTTGCTTTCAGGTCTTAAAGAGACAGTAGCCCTAATAGTAAACATGCAGGCGCTTGTCCTTAAAGGGATTGTTCACCCAAAAATAAACATTTTGTCATTCTTTACTCACTCTAATGTTGTTCCAAACCTGTATTTATTTATTTCTTGTGCTGAACACAAAAGAAGATATTTGGAAGAATGTGGGTAACCAGACAGTTGCTGGTCCCCATTGACTTCCATAGGAAATAAATATAGAAGTCACTGGGGAACATCAACTGTTAGGTTACCCACATTCTTCCAAATAACTTCAACAGAATAAAGAAACATATTAAGTTTTAAAAACAACTTGAGAGAGTAAATGATGACAATTAACTAAACATTTGGGGGAGAACTATCCATTTAATGTTAATAAAACAACATGTGCTTTACAGCTTTACAGGGGGGAGCTTTACAGGGGGTATGGCTTATCTAAATGAGATGTAAATGAGCCCTATTGTCACTTCCAGCAGCAGAGAGAGGTGAGAACTGCTCAATCTTTAGAGGCAGATTTCTCCACTTTGAATTTTTTTTGAGTGCCTACCTTCAAATGGCCACAACTTCTTCAAATATTATCAAATTACCATGTGTTACACATCGTTGGAAAGCTTGGAGACTACACTTTCAGAATCTGTGAATAACTCAAAATGCTCCAGAACCGACCGGTCACATATACCTATCAAGAGAAATGATCCGTCTGCATTAACTTCTCTTTTATTATGCTTAGATGAGGTTAAATCTTGGCTTGCTCGAAACTTTTCCAGATCTACCTATTTGGGTGTCCTTTTAGATGGGCCTTTAAAGGGGTCATGACATGGGTTTTTTTATTTTATTATTATGTTCCCTTAGGTGCAATTATAGTATTACTATAGTTTTTTTTACAAAAAACTTTTAAAATGTAGTGATTTATGACGTTTTCCCACCCTGTTTCTCATCCTCTGATTCAAACAGTCTGTTTTGGGGGTGTTTCCCCTTTAAGAGTTCAGTGTTAACGCCCACTGTTATGATTGGCTAACGTCAGTGCCTATGCATCAATTATTAACGTCCCCAGCCAGAACATTTGCGGATTCAGCGTATTTAAAAAGTAGTTTAAAGTTTTAAATACATTTCTTACAGTTTGCGTCGTCGTTGTTGAGCCCAGAATAGTCGGCACGGACTTATCTTTGAGCAACAGTTTTCTGGCAAAGCCAGCATCATTTTGGGATTTGTTCTCAAAACAGTCATCCTTCAAATGTATAGAACACACGCTTAAACTAACAGTGCCGTGACTGAGACGTCCGCAAAAAATAAAGTGCATCCATTTTCCCCTGACGACTGGATCTTTCGCAGCGTATTCAAAGATGTTGTTTGTCCACAGCCGGGAACAGCACATCAGCGTGGCATCGTAATTTCCCTGTACACAGACCCACTCGCTGTCCGTCGACTGAACACTTGTGAGGCGCGCAGCGCGCGGGCGCGACAATGATACGAAATGAGCGTAGTTGCCTTGCGCTTTAAGCTTAGCTTCTTGTGCTGGAGGCGGTCTATATGCAAACGCTGGTACCGTGACGTCACTTCTTACCATGGATCCAGAACGAGCTGTATTTAGAGCTTGATTAAATAAATGATTCGTTTATAATGGGGAGGAAGTCTTAAGCTATGAAACTTGCAGGACGTTTTAATGGTACAAAGACCTCTTATATACCAAAAGATCAAGGCAAATTTGGTTTCTCATGTCATGACCCCTTTAAAACTTGACAAACAAATATCTTCGGTAATTGGATCTAGTTTCTATCAACTTTGTCTTTTGTCTAGAATTAAACACTTCCTAACTGAGAAAACACTAGAGATTCATGCTTTTATTACTTCCCGTTTAGACTACTGCAACTCATTTGTATTGCGGTTTTTCCAAGACACAAATCGCTCGCCTTCAACTGGTCCAAAATGCTGCTGCAAGATTTATTTGCAAAAGTCGTAAATATGATCACATCCCTCCAAATCTAAGAGATCTTCACTGGCTGCCTATTCAGTATAGAATTGATTTTAAGATCCTTTTATTTGAATATAAATGTCTGCATAACCATGTGCCTATCTACTTATCATAACTGCTGCATCCCTATACCCCTTCCAGAAGCTTAAGATCAAGCTCCTTCTAGTGCCACACTCACGACTCAAACGTAAAGACGATCGAGCGCTTTCTGTGGATGGGCCACAGTTATGGAACAACCTGCCCTTAAAAATTGTCAGGAAAGGTGCCAATCTCTAAGTATTTTTTAAAAATGTATTTGTTTTCTCTGGCGTGTTGATTTCTTTCTTTACACATTTTTCTTAAATGTGTATATTTTATTATTTGTGTGTATTACTGTAAGTGTGTATTTTTAGGATTTGTATTTAGATGTCTTGTAAAGCAATTTGGTCAGTCTTGTGGCTGTTTTAAACCTGCTCTGTAAATTAAACTTGAACGCATAAAAAGTTTTGTTTTTAGTTGAAAAAGGTGTTGTGTAAACAGCCCCTTAATCAAACAATATTCTTTATAGCTACAGTGTACACTTTAAAGGTGTAATTTTCGTGAGATATTTTGTACAGTCAAAAGCCTTTGGTAGGGATGGCCGTATTTGTCAGGATATACACATATACACACGGAGGCAGAGGACAGAGGTAATGAATCCAATACACAGTGTTTATTTAGATTAGAAACGTGAAATGGGAAATCGGGTGCAGATAAAGTGATGATCACTTGGTACTGGGAAAGAACATCAAGTGAGCCCATCCACTTTCAGATATGTGGTTATTGAAGAAACCAAAGTTCATAAATACTTGTCCCTTCCTTTTCAGATACGGAAAACACCAGGCAGGTTCACATGGACTCTGGATCACAGGAAGCGGGATGTCAGAACAGAGGTCCTGGAGGCAGTGAAACAAAGACACATAGATTAGTGATCTCTCAGGTAAGTACACTTAACGTTCGGGGTTCTTGGGGAATCACAGGATCAGAGAGGCAGAGTAGATCGGTCTGTTCCTGTTGGAGGAATGACTCAGTGCGCTCTCTTATGCCTAGTTCACACTACAGGATTTTAAGCCGATTTAAGCCCGATTTGCAAATCGTTGAGCTCGCCGACAGGTCGGGGTGTTATCGCGTGCAAATCGCGGGGGATTAGCGGCCGATGAACGCTCGCCAATCTGTTAGTATGAAAGAGCCAACAACGCATCAAAGACGCTCGCAGACGCCTCGCGGACGCGTTGCCGAGCCCAGAAAAATATCTAGCATGCTAGATATCTGGAGCTGTCGCACGACTCAACCACATGTGATGCCATGAGCTACAGCCAATCAGAGCAAGGCATGGGTTGAGGTCACTGGGAAAATACCGTTTATATACTGTCTATGGGAATTTTTATTTTTTTTCCAGAGCAAATCATTGCGCAAACAGTTTGCAGCACTAATTTCTGTCTGACGTCCATATTCAAACAAAGACTCGCGTGTTGTGTACTTGTGTTCTTCTTTGCTGGGTAGTGGCGCGCGTGCTGTATTGCGTCATTTCCGGTTCGTTTTATCGCGTGATTTCTTCGTGATAAAACGTGGTTTGTAGACAAGATAGAATCGTTGCTGACAGAGTTGTTGTCACCTCGTGTAGTGAGTTACCTCCTGTTGCGGATCAATCACGTTGTGTCGTGTGGTGTGAACAGCTCAACAACTTGAACACTCCTGATTTCACAGAGAGCAAGTCATGTAGTGTGAACTGCACAGTTCAGCCCGACGTTTTAAAATCCTGTAGTGTGCACTTGCCTTTAGGCAGGCTTGCCGGCAAGCCGAGCGCAGATGGAAAAAAGACAAACTGCATGTTTCATACTAAATTATGAGAAACTCTCTTTCCTCATTTTAGAGGGCAGCTAAAGCTGCTAAGAGTAAATATTTCTCTGGTTTAATTATGCTTAATAGAAATAACCCGCGTGTGCTTTTTTCCACTATTGACTCTGTGTTAAATCCACCTGTTAACCTTTTTCCTGAGCCCTCTGTCTCGCTCTGTGAAACTTTTGCAAACTTTTTCACAAACAAGGTTTTGGCTATTAGATCTAAGATGTCTCAGACAGGACATGTTTTGCCAGAGATTCCACTATATTCCGTCACATGGTCTGTGTTTGAGCCACTCAGCTTTCAGGCCTGTAAGGAAATTGTGGATCGTCTTAAGCCTACATCATGCCTACATGATATTGTTCCATCACATTTCCTAAAACAAAATGTGGGTGCTATGGGCCCAAGCCTGCTGTCAGTCATTAACAAGTGCTTGCATACGGGCACGGTTCCTGCTTGCCTCAAACAGGCGGTGGTAACTCCTTATATTAAAAAACCTAATCTCGATCAATCATCTCTCTCCAGTTTTCGACCCATTTCGAATCTCCCTTTTATTTCAAAGATCATGGAGAAAGCAGTTTTGGTACAATTACAAACTTTCCTGTTAAATAATTCAATCAATGAAGTTTTTCAATCTGGTTTTAAAACTTTACATAGCACTGAGTCTGCTCTTTTAAGAGTTCTTAATGACATATACTTTATCACAGATTCTGGCAAACCACTGGCTCTGATCCTTTTGGATCTAAGTGCCGCTTTTGACTTAGTAGACCACAACATTCTTCTGTCACGCTTGGAGTCTTGTGTAGGACTTCGGGGCTCTGTCTTACAGTGGTTTCGCTCTTATCTGTCAGATAGATGTTTTACTGTTCAGTTAGGTCAATCTTCATCCTCTAATAAACCGCTTAATTGTGGTGTCCCACAGGGATCAAACCTTGGGCCGGTGTTATTCTCTCTATATCTACTTCCTCTGGCCTCTATCTTTAAAAAATATGGTGTCTCCTTTCATTTATATGCTGATGACACCCAACTTTACCTTCCCCTGCAATGCAATAATGATTCTTCTCTTCAGCCACTGTTAGACTGCCTGAATGATCTTAAGACATGGCTTTCCCTCAATTTTCTTCATCTAAATGAAAACAAAACTGAGTTTATTCTGTTCGGCCCCAAGGATAACTGCGATTATGACCTTGACCTCGGCCCTCTCACCCCTTATAACTCAAAGTGCGTTAGGAACTTGGGCTTCTTATTTGATTCAAATTTAAAATTAGATAAACAGATTTCTGCTGTAGTCAAATCATGTTTTTATCAACTCCGTCTTCTCAGTAAAATAAAATCCATTCTCTCAAGAAATAACTTAGAAATAGCCATTCATGCTTTCATTACCTGTAGACTTGATTACTGCAACTCATTGTACTATGGCAGTACTCAGTCATCTATCTCCCGCCTGCAGCAAGTTCAGAACGCAGCCGCTAGATTACTCGCAGGGAAGCGTAAGTTTGACCATATAACACCTGTTTTAATGTCCCTTCACTGGCTACCAGTCAAGTACCGAATTGAGTTTAAAATCTTATTATTAGTTTACAAAGCTTTGAATAATCTGGCACCGCAATATTTAACTGAACTTTTGGTTCTACCAGAAAGACTCGGGAGATAAATTGATATAACAGCGTATATTTATTAACAGCCCAGCAAGCATGAATTTATAAAGTTCTTTGGCGTAGGCCCCGTCCTTAGAGAGCAATGCGAGGGTAGCGGAATCTGCATATCCTGCCTGAAGACGAAGGCAGGGGCGCAGCCGACCCCCCCTGGAGGTTAAGGAAGGGACCATCCTGGTGGTGGTGGGGAGGACGAAGGGGAAGGTACCATCTTGGTGGTGGTTGGGGAGGATGGAGGTACTTGGCAGCGTCAGCATCTGCGAACTCAAACGAATGTAAGTACCGATCTTTTATACTGTGAGTGTTAGCACATGATTGGTTAGAAGAGAAGTAATACGTGGCACGCTGATTGAGTCTTCCTGGCAGAACCTACGCTAAAGCTGTCATTTCTACCAGAAAGACTCGGGAGATAAATTGATATAACAGCGTATATTTATTAACAGCCCAGCAAGCATGAATTTATAAAGTTCTTTGGCGTAGGCCCCGTCCTTAGAGAGCAATGCGAGGGTAGCGGAATCTGCATATCCTGCCTGAAGACGAAGGCAGGGGCGCAGCCGACCCCCAAAGATAGGTGGAGGAATAATTCCACCGGGACGGAGCCCGCCCCCAAAGAACTGAGTGTAAGTATACCCACCGGTTGAGCATCCTGCAGTTCCTGAAACGAGAAAGAAAAGTTAGAAAAAAATAACGTGATAAAAGCAATATAGTGGGTGTGTACGATATATATACACATATTTTTTTTTTATTTTTTTTTTTATAATGCATGGTTATGATGCCTATAGACACGGCCATTAGACCACGGATGGACCATTAGACCGTGATGGCTGTACATGAACATGGTGAAACAGACAACATAGAGACGAGGTCCGATGGACCACACACAGAAGCCATAATAGCGCAAGGTCGAGATGACCACATAAAGACGAGGCCACGATGGACCACTTGACCACGATGGGCCGCACATAAAAGCCGATGAGGCGCCAGGTCATGATAGACCACATAAACACAAGGTCATGCTTGACCACAGGCCATGATAGACCACATAAACACAAGGTCATGCTTGACCACAGGCCGGCTTCGACCACACGTAGCAAGGCCGCGATGGACCAACATACCTCAAGGGCACACGCAGACAAGCCACATTGGCCACACGGCCATGATAGACCACATATAAGCAGGGCCACAATGGCCACGAGACCACGATGGGTCACACACAGGACAGGCCGCGATAGACCACACGGCCATTGGACCACATAAAACCAAGGCCGCGATGGACCACAAGGCCATGATGGCCGCATAAGGGACAAGGCCACGGTAGGCCACACGGCCATGGTAGACCACAGAGACGAGACCGCTTAGGAGCCACAACGGCCGCTAATGCCACATGAATATGAACCTATAAGACGAGGCTACTAAGCCACACAAAACAGCGGCCGCGATGGGCCGCACATAGGACAAGGCCACTAAGGCCACACGTAGACGGCTAAACAGACACGACCGTTAGGCCACATGAAACCAAGACCTCTATAGGTCACTAGACCACGATGGGCCTTGGAGGACAAGGCCACGGTAGGCCACACGGCCATGGGAGACCACAGACACGAGACCGCTTAGGAGCCACAACGGCCGCTAATGCCACACAGAGACAAGCCTATAAGACGAGGCGACTAAGCCACATGAAACCGAGGCCACAATGGACCACAGACCACGATGGGCCACGCATAGGACAAGGCCACGATAGGCCACACAGCCATGATAGACCACACAGAACAGAGGCCGCGATGGACCCGACCACGAATGGCCACAAACAGGACAGAGCAGCAATAAGCTACGAGCCGCTAAAGGCCACACATAGACGGGCTAAACATAGACACGGCCATGAAGCCACATGAAACCACGACCTCTAGAGGTCACTAGACCAAGACAAGGCCACGGTAGGCCACACAGCCATGGGAGACCACAGAGACGAGACCGCTTAGGAGCCACAACGGCCGCTAATGCCACACGGAAGACAAGTTTCACGAGACAAGGCCGCTAGGCCACACGAACCAGGCCGCGATGGACCATGAGGACAAGGCCACGGTAGGCCACACAGACCATGGCTAAGGCCGCCTACTTGGGACAAGACCGAGCTCAGCCACTAGGCCGAGAAGGATCACACAAAGACGAGAGACAGGCTGGACAGCCACACGGAACGGAGTTGCAACAGACAGACATAATGTGGTTTATCAGATGATGGGAATTAGCTGCTGGTCGGTAAGTGAGTGATATACGACCGAGACACCACCACCAGTATTTGCATTACGATTTGCCAAAATCGTGTGAATTCATACGAATGACCTACCCCTGACCCCGCCCCTAAACCCAACCGTCACGTGGGTTTAGACAAATCGTACAAATTCGTACGAGTGAGGTCGTACAAATTCGTACGAATTAGCCACCTTTTAATCACTCGTACAAATTCGTACGAATTGGTCGTGAGATAACGTCGGAAATGCACATTTCATAAGCAGAGAGTCTGTTTTCTTTCGTTTTGTTTAAAAGTACACATTTCAAGCTTTCTATATAGTTCTCAGGTATTTGAAGCAAAGCTTATACGCTGAGTTTGGGTTCATTTATGAGACGAGCTCCAGTTCACGCGCCGGCGCAGAGCTCCTGAGAAGTCCTGATTATATTGCCTGCTATATTTACTTCTTATTTATTAAATCCAGGCAATTGGTTGATGAAATATTGATTAAAATTAAGATACAATTAATACAAAACGAAATTCACTTTAAAGAAAGGCTTTCTACAAAAACAAATTTAATGGAGTGGTCAAAATCATTTCTGCCCACTCCATTTGTCTCCCGATTGCGCATCTTATGATCTTACTCATGCTTTTCACTTTTCATATAATCAACATAGATGAAAAAAAAAAAATATATATTTAAACAAATATTAAACTAAATCGTTTTCTTTAATGATTAGGCTACAACACGTAGGCCTATTAGACTACAGTACAGAGAAATCAATGTAATGTCGGGATTTGAGCGAACGTCGTCTTACCAGTGAGCATGTGGGTACGATTTTCGAACAATCATTTTCCCCAATGTGGTATTAGTGGTTATTAAAAGTGCTTTAGCATAATAAAGTATCTCAGTATTTATTCCATGAGTCAGCCCTGCAAACCTGTTGGTAGACAACTTAGTGGATAGTGGAAATATCCACTCAAACACTCTGGAGACCATCAGATGAAGTCCCACCAGCAGGAGGCCTTACGAGGGGCTCTATTGTGGAGGCCATCCCAGTCCAGCAGCACACCAGCGTCTTCTGCTCAGCTGAATTAAAGTCTACATCATTCTTTCTTATTTTATGTACTGTAAATTTAAATGTTTATGCTGTAAATAGTTGGGGGGGGGGGGGGGGAGGTATAGAAGAATATGTTTCATGTAGAAATTATGACTGTCATTACAAAAATAAACAATGTCTAGAGCAATGAATTCTCTTTTATTTACACATTTAAAGTTGCATAAAAATAAATAAATGTACAGAAATATATTTTTTCCTTTAAAAAAAATATAAGTGAAAAAAAGTTTAAACAAGAATATATATATATATTTGTGTATATATATATTTTTTAATATATATATATATATATATATATATATATATATATGAATATATAAATATTTCTCAATCATTCTTTCAAGAAGAGAAAACAGCCTGTCCATCCTCTCCCTACTCTCCTGTGCTCTTCTCGCCTCTGCAGTCCCATGTCTTCTCTAATTATTTAAAATGTCTCAGGGTGACATAACTGGCACACAAAGGAAGGTGGTCTCTAGGCAGATGTACAAGAGTCTTTAAGGGTAATGTCTCTTATCAGCTCAGACAGTTCCCTTACATTGGCTGTAGCATACTGAGTCGTGGGCTTCTTATTATGACCTTTTCTGCGTTGGCATCGAGATGGGGGATCAGAGAAAGCGAAGGAAGTGCCATCTTCTTTTGGGGCTCCTTTCACAATGTAAGACTGGAGAAAATTGGTTGATTGGTTGAAGAACAAGTACTCCTCGAGTGGACAAAGGACCTTGCTGCAAATTAAAATTTGAACTCCCTCTCGTGCACTGAGGACGAAAGTCGAATCCACATTTCATTCCCTCATCCCTCACCCTCTCTATCACCCGAAATTCACCCAAGAATATTTATGGTTTAATGTGAATGATTATCATCAAGTATTATACATATTTTGTACAATTAAAATGTCTCAGGGTGACTATTACAAATGTCTCATTTCCAAATAAGTAAAACAAAAGGTAATAAGGTTTTAAGAGTTTAGAGATAACTGGCACACAAAGGAAGGTGGTCTCTAGGCAAATGGTCTCCTACCCCCAAAAGGTGTCAACTCTGAATGTAAATCCCCATTGTTAACCATGTGAAAGAGGTTCTGGCTATTTAATGGGACGCAGCAGAGGGATCGGGCCTTTTCTGTACCTGAGATTGGCCCATGCAAGACTCTCAGCCTCATGTATCCATTAATGTTGGGTTTGCATCTCTTCTCTTTATTCCAGAGTTATTTGAGGTTTTGTATTGATTATCTTTGAACTGATTATGAAATTGGCATGATACATTTACCTGACATAATAAATTATGTACATTTGAATTTATTCTAACGGACTCATTATTTACAGTAAAGAGTTAAAAGGGATAAACATTCGCTCACATTTAATGATGCACAGGTATCATTAAAACCTTTTCATTTATGGAGTCAGATGAAATAACGAGAAAATACGTATAAGAAAATATGTTACATTTAATAAAAAATACTTTGCCGTGACAAAAGACAGTAACTCGCAAAGACCTTCACCCACTGATCGACTGCCCTCATTGGTTCGATTTAACCGGGCCTTATGGTGCCTTCACGTGCTATGGAAAAGATGATATTTTCCACTTGTGAACTTGTGAACTGGTATTTACCAGTGTGTTGTGTTCAAGTGCTTTTGTTGTCGCAATGTAGGGAAAAGAGGGACTCACAGATCCAGACCTAGTATTTGGCTAGAACAATTTGGTAACACTTTACAATAAGGGTGCACTAATAAGCATTAATTCATGCTTAACAGATAATACTGAATTAAAGGATTAGTTCACTTTTAAAATGAAAATTCTGTCATCATATACTCACCCTTAAGCCAGACAGTTTTTGGTTCCCATTGACTTCCATAGTATATTTTTTTCCTACTATGGAAGTCAATGGGAACCAAAAACTGTCTGGTTACTGACATTCTTCAAAATATCTTCCTTTGTGTTCAGCAGAGGAAAGAAATTCATACAGGTTTGAAACAACTTAAGGGTGAGTATATGATGACAGAATCTTCACTTTAAAAGTGAACTAATCCTTTAATGTATTACTAATGATTATCTAAGCTATTCATTAATGATTACCTCATTTGCAACTAATGAAGAGTCTGTCTGGTTAACATATTAGTTCATATATGAATTGTTATTAATTAAATATGTAATTGTGGATTAATTCCTGTCACGAGTGGGAGACGAGAGACGTGGATTCAATAGCAGAGTGATTTAAAGGTGCCCTAGAATGTGTTGAAATAATATTTTAATTTTGTCCCTGATATCTACATAGAGGGTTTGTGGCTTAAAAAGCCATTTAAAATGTCCAGAAAAGGTTTTACAGGTCAATTTCCAACCCTATAAATTGGCCCTAGAATGAAATGGTCTGTTTTTACCTTATTTGGAAGGGTCATGAATAGTAATGAGGAGTTCAGCTCTGATTGGCTCTTTCACTGCAAGCGTCAATGGCAGAGGAGAAAACCCGCGTAATATCAAAATACTACTGTTATCGTGTCACGAAATGTAATTCTAAGAGTGTTTCAGTCGAGAATGTAGTTGTTTAAAGGTCAAATCTGTGGTTTATTTATAAAGATAGCGCCTATTTGAAAAATATATCTGACGTTTTCATTGTGAGATCCAGGCGATCACCAGGCGTTCAGCGCTCAATAACCCCGACTGGAACAACTTTTCCTCGGCTAGTGCTTCTAATGTTTACCGCTGGCTCTGGTGTCTCTAGTCTAGTGGTTAAACATGAGATATTATTTGTCTTGTGTATATCTAACGGGCGATCTTTGGTCTCATTAATCTATAATTTGTTCCATGGCAACTCGTTTTGGCTGAGGGCAAAGTGAAGTTTCATAATTGTATATATTTAGGCTATTTAACTTGAGCTATAGGCTATTTTAAGCTGACTTATGTTTGACTAAATTGTTTGCTTTATTTATTTTTATTTACTTATACTTTTATACTGGATATCAGATAATTAAAACTGACATTTAACAAAAAGAGTCAATTGTGTAATTTTATTTTAGGCTGACAGTTATATATTTTAAAATATATATAATATTTTTTATATTTATTTTATTATACATTCTCTTCACTGTACATGTATAATAAAATAAAATGACACAACCCCGTCTCTGTTCTTTAAATGTCAGTTTTAATGTTCAATAATGTTTCATAAAAGAAGCAGGGTTGCGTTTTATATTTCGTGTTGTTATAAATATATGCAGTGAAGATAATCAATGTACACGTTGCCTGAACCACATTTGTGTGGCCATTTAATGCGTTTAAGAATTTTTTTTTTTTAAATGAAAAGAGGCAGAGTGTTGTTTTATACCATATTTCGTTTTTGTTGCCTAAAATATACATAAAGAGATAACCGGAGTAGCCAGAGCGTGCTGAGTGACGCGATCAAGAACGCCGCTGCGCTGTCCCATTTGCAGAATAACCGGACTTGCGTCCTCTCGTCCTCGGGCAAGTCTGAACTACCAAGGACGCAAGTCCGAAGTTTGCGTACTTTGTATTGAGAAACGGC
The DNA here is from genome assembly GCA_033366665.1 of Phoxinus dragarum. Taxonomy (NCBI): domain Eukaryota; kingdom Metazoa; phylum Chordata; class Actinopteri; order Cypriniformes; family Leuciscidae; genus Phoxinus; species Phoxinus dragarum. Next base: position 57,720 of record JARPMJ010003904.1, read on the forward strand.
CTCGGTGTACAACCGTATAAGTTTGAGCCGGTTTCAGACGACAATGCAGAGTCTGAGGAACAAGCGGTTGTTTGTAGAATGCAAATGGACGTTTCGGAGTGGTAAGTTTATTCATTATTTTCAGTACGAACTTAACAGTCACGTGTGTGCGTGTGTATGTGCGTTCGTTCGTTCGTGCGTGCGTGTGTGTGTGTCTGTGTGCGTGTGTGTGTGTGCTTCACCTGCGCAGCGCAGTTCTGTGAAGCACCGTATCTCTGAAAGGGCTAGGCTTATGCAAATTTTGGAGGCGTACATATTAATGATCCCATCGGTTACGTCACAGTAGGTGTTATGTGGAGATTCGCCCGTTTTTCAGGGGTGTTTTTCAAAAACGAGATTTAAACAAGAAGGAGAAAACAATGATGTTTGAAACTCACTGTATGTCATGTCCATGTACTAAACTATTGTTATTTAACTATGGCAAGTTAAATTCAATTTCACATTCTAGGGCACCTTTAATAAAAAGACAAAAAAGGTAAGGTACACTCCAACACTGGGGAAACAACGGGAAGGTACACACGAAACACGAAACATGTACAACGAACCAGCACAGGACAGCAAACACAGGAAGACTAAATAGGGAGGCAAACAAGGAAGGTAACGAGCAGGACAGGTGGGACAACTAAACCAATAATCAGATAACAAGGGGGAGGGACCAGACAATGACAAGAGCACATGGCCCCAAAATAACAAAACACCCATGTGCATCACAAGACAGGACAGACATGTGACATTACCCCCTCCCTACGGAGCGGCTACCAGACGCTCCATAAGACCAGGGCGGGACGGGAGGGACAGACCAGGGCGGGACGGGAGGGACAGACCAGGGCGGGACGGGAGGGACAGACCAGGGCGGGACGGGAGGGACAGACCAGGGCGGGACGGGAGGGACAGACCAGGGCGGGACGGGAGGGACAGACCAGGGCGGGACGGGAGGGACAGACCAGGGCGGGACGGGAGGGACAGGCGAAGCGGACAGTTCATCGGGCAGCCAGGGCGAAGCGGACAGTTCATCGGGCGGCCAGGGCGAAGCGGACAGTTCATCGGGCGGCCAGGGCGAAGCGGACAGTTCATCGGGCGGCCAGGGCGAAGCGGACAGTTCATCGGGCGGCCAGGGCGGTGAAGACCCCTCGGGCGGCCAGGGCGGTGAAGACCCCTCGGGCGGCCAGGGCGGTGAAGACCCCTCGGGCGGCCAGGGCGGTGAAGACCCCTCGGGCGGCCAGGGCGGAGACGACAGTCCATCTGGCGGCCAGGGCGGAGACGACAGTCCATCTGGCGGCCAGGGCGGAGACGACAGTCCATCTGGCGGCCAGGGCGGAGACGACAGTCCATCTGGCGGCCAGGGCGGAGACGACAGTCCAACTGGCGGCCAGGGCAGAGACGACAGTCCATCTGGCGGCCACGGCGGAGACGAACAGGGTGAAGACGACCACTCGGGCAGCCATGGCGGTGAAGACCAAAGCGGAACAGGAACAGACCCTTGCTCAGGAACAGTCACAGACACCACTGGCTCAGGAACTGCAACAGCAACAGACACCACCGGCTCCGGAACTGGGACAGACACCACCGGCTCAGGAACTGCAACAGACACCACCGGGTCAGGAACTGCAACAGACACCACCGGCTCAGGAACTGCAACAGACACCACCGGCTCAGGAACTGCAACAGACACCGACGGCTCAGGAACTGCAACAGACACCAGCGGCTCAGGAACTGCAACAGACACCGACGGCTCAGGAACTGCAACAGACACCACCGGCTCAGGAACTGCAACAGACACCAGCGGCTCAGGAACTGCAACAGACACCAGCGGCTCAGGAACAGCAGCAGACACCGACGGCTCAGGAACTGCAACAGACACCACCGGCTCAGGAACTGCAACAGACACCACCGGCTCAGGAACTGCAACAGACACCGACGGCTCAGGAACTGCAACAGACACCAGCGGCTCAGGAACTGCAACAGACACCACCGGCTCAGGAACTGCAACAGACACCACCGGCTCAGGAACTGCAACAGACACCAGCGGCTCAGGAACAGCAACAGACACCAGCGGCTCAGGAACAGCAACAGACAGCGGCTCAGACACCGGCTCAGGAACCAGGGCGAGTAACTGGGACGGTCCCGGCAGGGCGAGCAGCTCGGGCGGGGCCGGCAGGGCGAGCAGCTCGGGCGGGGCCGGCAGGGCGAGCAGCTCGGGCGGCGCGGCAGGGATGGCAGTTACCTCCGGGCTGGTCTCTGGGTTAGAACCCACCAGACGACCCAATGAAGAGGCTCCTCTCCTTCTCCTCCTCCGTCTCCGGACCACCGAAATCGGAACAGCAGACACTGGCTCCGACTCAGGAACAGCAGACACTGGCTCCGACTCAGGAACAGCAGACGCTGGCATGTCTAGGATCCGAGCCAGACGCTCCAAATAGTCCATCATTGCCTGGGCGGCTCCACAAATGGTCATCTCTAAATCTGTCTCTGACTGGGCAGACGGGACGTGAACGGTCTCTGACTGGGCAGACGGGACGCGAACGGTCTCTGACTGGGCAGATGGGACGCGCACGGTCTCTGACTGGGCAGACGGGACGCGCACGGTCTCTGACTGGGCAGACGGGACGCGAACGGTCTCTGACTGGGCAGACGGGACGCGAACGGTCTCTGACTGGGCAGACGGGACGCGAACGGTCTCTGACTGGGCAGACGGGACGCAAACGGTCTCTGACTGGGCAGACGGGACGCGAACGGTCTCTGACTGGGCAGACGGGACGTGCATGGCCTCTGACTGGGCAGACGGGACGTGCATGGCCTCTGACTGGGCAGACGGGACGTGCACGGTCTCTGACTGGGCCGGCGCAGATCTCCTCCTCCTCCGTCCTCCCCGACGGACGCCTGAAGACTCGAGGCTGGCCAAAACCACCGATGACGTCCCAACGCTGGATGGATCCAGTGACGAAGAATTCCTCTCCAGATTCCTTTGGGCGCACATTGAAAAATACTTGAACAAGGAGATCCCATTCTCCCTCTCTGCCGGACAAAGTTCGCTCCGCTGAATCCACATGTGGCTGGTTCGTTCTGTCACAAGTGGGAGACGAGAGACGTGGATTCAATAGCAGAGTGATTTAATAAAAAGACAAAAAAGGTAAGGTTAGGGATGGCTGCCGCGAAACAGTCGTTCCGAAGCTTTTCGAGATCCCGAAGCACAGATGATTCGAAACACTGATCCGAAGCGTGATTCAAAACACCCATGTCACGTGACTATGGCCAAACGAAGCCTCGAAGTGTTTCACTAAGTGTTTCATTTATAGTGCGATTTGTTTAGTTATATTTAGGCTTACATTTAAATTTACACAACACATTGACTGATAGGCTAGAGACACAGAGTATAGTGACACATTAATAGATACATAGATATAAATATATATAGACAGCTAGATTAATAGATGATACACAATGCTACAGCTGATGCCACAGTGGAAGTGAAAAAATACATCAACGATGCGTATTTGCCCAGAACTTATGATCCACTAACTTGAGAGAGCAGTAATGTTTCCTCATTTGTATGTTCCTGCTAAAAAATATCTTTGCATTCCAGCAACAAGTGTCCCTTGTGAGAGGATTTTTTCAAAAGGCTGGAGAAATTATCTGTAAAAAAAGAAGTAGGCTAAGTCCTTCCACAGCAGAGAAATTATTATTTTTAAATAAAAATATCTAAAAAAGTGAGACATTGTGGCTTGATTTCTTTTATTAATATTCATTTTGCAGGACCACAATAACATTATGCACAGTGAGGAGCCTAGGTTACAAGCTTCACATATTAGAAAAATACTATAATAAAAAAACAACACATTTTTTTAATGGCTCGTCAAGGTTGTTTCAGATCAACACCTGCAAGTGACCACTAGGTGTCACCGTGGAGACGGGTGTCGGATTGATTCGAAGCCTCGAAACAATATGAACCATTTGGTTCAACTGTTTCATTGCTTCACGAAGCCTCGATCTGCCCATCACTAGGTAAGGTACACTCCAACACTGGGGAAACAACGGGAAGGTACACACGAAACACGTAACGTACAACGAACCAGCACAGGACAGCAAACACAGGAAGACTAAATAGGGAGGCAAACAAGGAAGGTAACGAGCAGGACAGGTGGGACAACTAAACCAATAATCAGATAACAAGGGGGAGGGACCAGACAATGACAAGAGCACATGGCCCCAAAATAACAAAACACCCATGTGCATCACAAGACAGGACAGACATGTGACAAATTCCATAATCACTTATTTTATTAACTAATAGTGTTCATTAATTTGTTAATTACCACAATGAGCCTAATATGCATTCATACATTATTAATTACAGCATTAGTAGTGTGTCAATTACTACAATTACTAGATGATGAGTTAATGATGATGTGCCTCAATAAGTAAAGTCACAACATAATGATTGTTAGCTAATGATTAATTAATCATTAATGACCATCACTAGAGTTTATAAAAGCTGTTTATTAAACACTGGTTTCCAAAAACATTGTAGTAATTGACACACTACTAATGCTGTAATTAATAATGTATTAATGCATATTAGTTTACCTGTATTATCTGGAAGTTGAAATATAAGGCTTTGGCTCATTGTGGTAATTAACAAATTAATGAACACTATTAGTTAATATAATAAGGTATTATGGAATTAATACACACTTACATATTTAATTAATAACAATTAATATATGAACTAATATATTAACCAGACAGACTCTTCATTAGTTGCTAATGAGGCAATCATTAATGAATAACTTAGATAATCATTAGTAATACATTAATTCAGTATTATCTGTGCATTAGTTAAGCATGCTTATTAGTGCACCCTTATTGTACAATTTCACAAAAACAATTTTAGATTGCTTAGCTTAAGTCATCTGCTACAGCAAGAAGATGATTTATCAAAACTCAAACGGTAAATAATATGCTGTATATTTTCTAAATCATGAATAGTAGAGATTTTTTTTTAAGGACAAGGGCGTTAATAGAGCTAATATTTCTGTTTTAGCTGCAAACGCTAGATCTACCCTTGTGTGAAGCATAGCTAGTCTAATTTTACCATTCACGACTCTTGCGTTGCTCTCCGCCATTTTGAAAAGGTCAAAGGTTATCTCATCTCAGCAACTCGTGCATCAATATATTCTACGAGCTGCCCAGTGGAAAATACCACATGAGGGGGTGTTCATGTGCATTTTCCACGTCGGCTTTTGGTACCATAATTACCATAGCACGTGAAGGCACCATAACACATACAAAATACTTCCGAAATCATATTTCTGGATACTCAAATTTGGTTAACACCTTTGTAGACGTAGCTTGCATGACAGCACTACAAGAACACATACAAGTGAAACCCCATTGCCTTATCTACTGCTTTTCTTATTGTTGTGCTTTATAGGGTGAGTGATATTTCTTATAAAACACAAGTGAGACAGACTAGTGCAAATATTACAATGAAATTTAATTTATTTATTTATTTAATTGCAATTTAATAAATGTATCTGTCTGCTCCTTGCTTCCTTAAACAATTATTAAACTAAATATTTGCACAAGTTTTGCCTCAAAACACCTGACAAATGAAGCCACGCAATGGTGACGAAGGAGTTAAGATGAAGTTTATAAGAAAGAAAAACTTGTAACTCTGGTTTTGCTAACTATTTGAGTAAATGAAAACAACACCCAGATAGCATGGTGACATTGATACGATGTTGTGTTTTGATCCAAACCATCATTTTGGTTGAGATTGATATTTCAATGTTTTAAGTGTGTTGGATCAGCATTGAAATTTTGATGAAAGCCAACAGCACACATTGGTGGATTCAGTGACATTGAACTAACAGTGATTTGTAGTTGATGAGCATAACATCACTCAGGCTTGTTTCTCTGCAGAACACTAGTGGGTGTTTCTCAATCAGTGGGGCGTTTCCAACCGCTTTACCCGATTTGCTCTGATCCACTGGGGGCTTGGTGTAGGGGTGGGCTTTCACGGTTTTAATAAGTTTGTTGAAAAATGGTTGAAAAACATTTATTGTAGTTTGAAATTGGCCACTGATTGGTAAACGCTCATTTTGGTTTTACATGTGCACTTCTCAGTAGTCGAATGCTTCCACATTAGAGAGAAAACACAGATGCATCCTATACAGAAGTCTTGTTTGTTGAAGTACCTGACATACTTTCACAGTTTCAAACAATGGTGCATCTGCCTTATTTCTCTGTTCCTTTGTTTTGCGTGCTTATTTGTGTTTTATTTGTGTTGTTACTCACTGTAATTAGATAGATTAAAAAGTTATTAAAGTGTTTGAATAAAGCATCTATTTTTCTACATTCTTAAAAAAGGAGTAAGGAATTTCCTGAATAAAGTTCTAACGTCATTGAACAGGTTTCCTGAAGTGCAGGAGACATGAACATGAACAAGAATGTTACGCTGCAAACATTGCCCATGTTAATAATTAAAATGATGTCATCAATTATTCACCCTCAAGTTGTTCCAAACCTGTATGAATTTCTTCTGCTGAACACAAAAGAAGATATTTTAAAGAATGTTGGTAAGCAGACAGTTGATGGTACTCATTGACTTCTATGGTATTTATTTCCTTCTATGGAAATCAATGGCCACCGTCAACTTTCTGGTTACCACCATTCTTTAAAATATCTTATTTTGTGTTCAAGAGCAGAAAGAAACTCATACAGGTTTGAAACAAGGTGAACACCAATCACCGCACGAACACCGATCACCGCACGAACACCGATCAGCGCACGAACACCGATCACCGCATGGACACTGGACAAACACCGATCACCGCACCAACACCGATTACCGCACGAACACTGATCACTTGCCGAACACTGATCACCGCACGGACGACGATCACCGCACGGACAACGGACGAACACTGATCACCACACGAACAGCGCACGAACACCAATTACCGCACGAACACTGATCACCGCACGAACACCAATCACCGCACGAACACCGATGACCGCACGGACACTGATCACCGCACGGACACCGATCACCGCACGGACACGATCACCGCACGGACAACGGACGAACACTGATCAGCGCACGAACAGCGCACGAACACCAATTACCGCACGAACACCGATCACCGCACGAACACCGATCACCGCACGGACACCGCACGAACACCGATCACCGCACGAACACCGATCACCGCATGAACACTGATCACCGCACGGACACCGATCACCGCACGGACACCGCACGAACAGCGCACGAACACCGATCACCGCATGAACACCGATCACCGCACGGACACTGGACAAACACCGATCACCGCACGAACAGCACACGGACACCGATCACCGCACGAACACCGATCACCGCACGGACAACGGACGAACACTGATCACCGCACGAACACCAATTACCGCACGAACACCAATCACCGCACGAACACCGATCACCGCACGGACACCGTTCACCGCACGGACACCAATTACCGCACGAACACCGATCACCGCACGAACAGCGCACGAACACCAATTACCGCACGAACACCGCACGAACACTGATCACCGCACAAACACTGATCACCGCACGAACACTGATCACCGCACGGACACCGCACGAACAGCACACGAACACCGATCACCGCACGGACACCGCACGAACAGCACACAAACACCGATCACCGCATGAACACCGATCACCGCACGGACACTGGACAAACACCGATCACCGCACGAACAGCACACGGACACCGATCACCGCACGAACACCGATCACCGCACGGACAACGGACGAACACTGATCACCGCACGAACACCAATTACCGCACGAACACCAATCACCGCACGAACACCGATCACCGCACGGACACCGTTCACCGCACGGACACCAATTACCGCACGAACACCGATCACCGCACGAACAGCGCACGAACACCAATTACCGCACGAACACCGCACGAACACTGATCACCGCACAAACACTGATCACCGCACGAACACTGATCACCGCACGGACACCGCACGAACAGCACACGAACACCGATCACCGCACGGACACCGCACGAACAGCACACAAACACCGATCACCGCACGAACACCGATCACCGCACGAACAACGATCACCGCACGAACACCGATCACCGCACAAACACCGAACCCCGCACGAACACCGATCACCGCACTAACAGCACACGAACACTGGGCGATCACCGCACGAACAGCACACGAACACTGGGCGATCACCGCACGAACAGCACACGAACACTGGGCGATCACCGCACGAACAGCACACGAACACTGGGCGATCACCGCACGAACACCGATCACCGCACGAACACCGATCACCGCATGGACACTGGACAAACACCGATCACCGCACGGACACCGATCACCGCACGGACACCGATCACTGCACGGACAACGGACGAACACTGATCACCGCACGAACACCAATTACCGCACGAACACTGATCACCGCACGAACACCAATCGCCGCACGAACACCGATAATCGCACGGACACCGATAACCGCACGGACACCAATTACCGCACGAACACTGATCACCGCACGGACACCGATCACCGCACGAACAGCGCACGAACACCAATTACCGCACAAACACCGATCACCGCACGAACACTGATCACCGCACGGACACCGATCACCGCACGAACAGCGCACGAACACCGATCACCGCACGAACACTGATCACCGCACGAACACCGATCACCGCACGAACAGCACACGAACACTGGGCGATCACCGCACGAACACCGATCACCGCACGGACACCGATCACTGCACGAACACCAATCACCGCACGAACACCAATTACCGCACGAACACTGATCACCGCATGAACACCGATCACCGCACGAACAGCACACGAACACTGGGCGATCACCGCACAAACACCGATCACCGCACGAACACCGATCACCGCACGAACACCGATCACCGCACGAACACCGATCACCGCACGGACACCGATCACCGCACGGACACCGATCACCGCACGGACACCGATCACCGCACGGACACCGATCACCGCATGAACACCGATCACCGCACGAACACCGATCACCGCACGAACACCGATCTACGCACGGACACCGATCACCGCACGGACACCGATCACCGCACGGACACCGATCACCGCACGGACACCGATCACCGCACGGACACCGATCACCGCATGAACACCGATCACCGCACGAACACCGATCACCGCACGGACACCGATCACCGCACGGACACCGATCACCGCATGAACACCGATCACCGCACGGACACCGATCACCGCTTGAACACCGATCACCGCACGAACACCGATCACCGCACGGACACCGATCACCGCACGGACACCGATCACCGCATAAACACCGATCACCGCACGAACACCGATCACCGCATGAACACTGATCACCGCACGGACACCGATCACCGCACGGACACGATCACCGCACGGACACCGATCACCGCACGGACACCGATCACCGCACGAACACCGATCACCGCATGAACACTGATCACCGCACGAACACCGATCACCGCATGAACACTGATCACCGCACGAACACCGATCACCGCATGAACACTGATCACCGCACGAACACCGATCACCGCATGAACACTGATCACCGCACGGACACCGATCACCGCACGAACACCGATCACCGCATGAACACTGATCACCGCACGGACACCGATCACCGCACGGACACCGCACGAACAGCGCACGAACACCGATCACCGCACGAACACCGATCACCAATTTCTTTTTAAAAAGCACGCGCGCGAGCACTCGCTTGTAAACGTATTGGTTGCAATCTGAAACACCACCGCTAGATGCCGCTGAAAACTCCACATAGCTCCTTTAAGTAAAGACCAAAATGATCAAACAAACAGCCAGCTTTGTTATGTTAACTTTGCAATCTAGCTGGTTTTCCCAGTAATTGTCAGGCTGGGTGTTAGGCATTGCTGCTTAAAAGACTCTCGCTTCACATTTGAAGACACAAAGCCTCATTACCGACTGCAAACTGGTATGTATCCTCTTTTAGTTTCCTGAGTTAATGGTCTTCTAATCATTAATTAATATTAAATATATGTATTGTTACATTTCACTTAAATTGCTTGCAGGTTAATAAGTGATAAGATGAAACTTTATCAATCAAATGTGTTCATTGTGATTTCCAGAGACAATGCATTTATGTGCTTTTCTTCTGCTGAGCTTGGCTTTGGCTCTTGGTCATGCATCAGATGTAAGTTACCGTAGATAGTGGCCACTCATTGTCATTGTTAAAGCAATATACAGCTGTTTATTTATTTTTATTTATTTTGTCCTTAATATTTTTCTTTGTCTTGTTTTTATATCTCATGTTCTCAGGATCCACCTTGTGAGTACAGTACAGTCACATTAATCTGTTGTAAAGTTATTATAATATGTTTCCAGGATGAAATATCCTGTTTTAACTGCTCATTACTGCCTGATGATGTGATTGCTCGTTTATCATCTTACTTTCATACGGATTCACTAAAGTTACATTTTGTCCAGCACTCAATCCTCATTCCCTTTCTGTGTCTTTTGTTGACTTCAATATAATTTCCTCCAAGACATTTATGAGAAATGGAAGAGCATTCCGGATATAAACAAAGGTAAAACTATTTTAGTATTTCAAGAACCCAAATACATGTATATAAGCAATAAGATAACTCTGATCTATTTTTGTTGATAATTTATTACTTTTACTCATGTTTTATTCAAGCATATTTACTGTGAACTGAACACTCTTGTGGTATTAGGTTTAAATCTCACAGAAGGAGACATCATGAAGGTAAGTCTGTATATTAACACAGGTAAGTCTGTATATATAAATGAAATCAGGATACTTGAATCGATCTGTTTAAAGCCTAGGCAAGGCAGCGCCATTCCAGGGAATCGGTCCTGCTGGGATCTTCCCGTCCCCTATGAGCTGAGTGCAAATCTCAGTAAGATTTCAGATTCCTCACTTACGCTTCAATCAACTTTGAAACATTTAATGTAACTTTTATATTGTTTTCCACTCAGTTCTGTTTGTGTTTATAGGTATGAACTACAGAGGAGTCATTCTGAGAGCCTTTGAGCAGTTCAGACTGAAATCATGCATTGACTTTAAGCCCAGAGCAGCAGAAGAGTTTTACATCTCTGTGGAGAGTCGTGAAGGGTTAGTCATATATTACAGACTGGTCTGATGTAGACTATGCTATACTGAAGTTATTTACTTATAATTTGACAGTATAATTAGACTGGTAGCTTTATCCGACTGTGTGTTGTTGTGTGAATGACTTGTTCCTCAGGTGTTGGTCATATATCGGACGCACATCTCCTGGAGGCCAGACTCTTTCCATTGGGAATGGCTGTGGAATAAAAGCCATTGTTGAGCACGAGTTTCTCCATGCACTGGGATTCTACCATGAGCAGACAAGATATGACAGAGATGATTATGTGACAATCAGATATGAAAACATCATCAAAGGTTGCCGTATCATTTTATTATAAATGTTAAATTATGCTTTACATACTTAATCACTTTAATAACTGCAATAGTCTTTATTTTCAGGGTATGAGAGTTATCTCAATAAAACCAGTGAGAACGTGTCCGGCACCCCATATGATTATAACTCTGTGATGCATTTTGATCAAAATGCCTTCAGCAACGGTAATGGATCCACGATCATTACCAAGCGTCCTGAGTTTCAAGATGTGATCGGACAACTAATGGAAATGAGTGAATATGATGCGATTGAGCTCAACAAACTCTATAAATGCAGTAAGTATTTGACAGTAGGACTGGACTCGAATATTCGTTTGGTGGGTTGGTATTCGTGTTTTTTTTGCACACCTGGCATCCCTCTCGAAACGGTCTCATTCGCGCTTGAATGTGTTTTACACTATACAATCTGGTGAAATATAATACTTAATATATAACTTTGTTATAGCTACTTAATAAATATGTGTGCTTCTTCTTGGACTACTAACGTGTTCCTGCAACGGGAGTGTTCTCTGGCTAGAGCAGAACAGCTGTAACGCTTTGACCAGGATAACTCTTGTGAAGTCAGTGGAAGAAAGAGCTTAAAGGCAAAAAGGCTGTGTTATGCACATTTAATGGCAGGTCGACAGACAACGCGATCCTCTCATACATGAGAGATGACTCTTTCTTAGCGTTACAAAATAAAGTAAAACGAAAAGTATAACAGGAAGGTAGAGCACGCTTAGCATCTACTTTGGTTCTGTTCTCATCTCACAACTCAACGTCCTCACGCATAATGCACGTCATGAATGATGTGGGCACAATAATGTGATGCAGGTAAATACACAGTTTCGTTCGTTACAGAGCGGAGTTTGTATGGACAGAAGTGCATGCCTGAGCTTGTGTTTTGGGTTAAGCTGCGTTGCTTTGACATTGTGGAAAATAGAATAATAGAAACAAAATGTATTATCCTTTGTACCCGTTATTATCAATCTAAATTAATCTACTGCGAAATATAGGATACTTTGAGATTTTTGCGTTCCTGCCACTTCAACTCCATCAGAGCGGATGTTCTCAAAAGCTGTGTCTTTAATTAGACCCGAAGTTCCCTTTTACCTGAACATGTGGACACACTCATCTTCCTCGCACACAACATGAAGAGAGTGTAGGTAGACTGCAACCTGTCCTGGGGTGCGTTTACCGAAAGCATCGTTAGCCAACTATGGTCGCAAGTTCCGTCGTTATCAGCAATTCAACGATTTGGTGTTTCCCGAAACCATCGTTCCACCCAACGTTCGCAAACAGCATCGCAAACGTGTGTGGTTGGAACGACAGCTCTCGAGCCGTGGTTAGAAGCATAGTTTCTAGTTTACATGAGATGTAGACTGATTAAATCCTTATCTTTAACAAAATAAGCAAGCTGACATTCAGTACAACCCGTGTTATTTATTTAGAATACATACAAATGTAATTTAGGCCTACGTCTTTTAGTTTGGAGAGACTATGCAAACAAACTGGTCTGGAAGTACACAAACAGATGTACTCTTAGCATCTGGTTTCTTACAAAGCTGAGCTGGAAAGCGCAAAATCATCTTTTTATGCAAATATCATTGCCAATGGACAAAGTAATACAAGGACTTTATTCAGTACTTTTAACAAACTGTTGAAACCTCACAATACTGTTTCACTTTCTCCCAATCAATGTGTATCTGTTTCCAATTTTTTTAGATCTAAGATTGACAATATTCATCAAGAACTACTTAATTCTGACTTAATGTCTAGTGATTATCAAATTGGACATAATCATATTTTTGCCCCTGCTAAAACTTTCTCTAACTTTGAGCTGCCTTCAGTTGATTCCATCACTAAGTTGATCTCAAAGTCTAAGTCTTCTACTTGCTCACTCGATCCTTTACCTACTGTTTTGGTTAAGTCTTGTACTTATTCGATCTCTCCTATTATTACAGCTATAGTAAGTTCTTCATTATCTTCTGCTACCTGTTCCTTCATCATTAAAAATGGCTTCTATCTCTCCAATTCTCAAAAACCTGGTGCTGATCCTAATGATCTAAATAATTATAGGCCCATTTCTAACCTGCCTTTTATATCAAAAATCCTTGAAAGAACAGTAGCAACTCAACTAGAATCACATCTGCAAGATAACGACATTTATGAGCATTTTCAATCGGGTTTTAGATCCAATCATAGTACAGAAACAGCTTTGGTCAAGGTTGCAAAAGATCTTCTCTTGGCTGCTGATTCTGGTTTCCTGTCTATTCTTATTCTCTTAGATATTAGTGCTGCTTTTGACACTATTAGTCATTCAGTATTACTCGAAAGACTGGCCTGCATTGGAGTAGCTAATAATGTTTTACTTTGGTGTTCGTCTTATTTATGTGACAGAAAACAGTTTGTGATGATTAAGACTGCTCAATCAGAGCCTGTCTCAGTCACTCACGGCGTTCCGCAGGGGTCTGTTTTGGGTCCCCTTTTATTTATTATTTATATCCTGCCCCTCGGTTATATTTTTCGTTCCTATGGTATTTATTTTCATTTCTACGCCGACGACACACAAGTATACATATCCACAAGACCAAATGCTTCTCACCCCCCTTCGAACCTTACTAAATGCTTGCAGGATGTTAATATATGGATGACTAATAATTTTAGTCTTTTTACTTTTATATAATTTTAATAAATTATATAAATAATTTTACTTTTTTTAAGTTAAATACAGGTAAAACCTGAAGCTCTTCTTGTTGGATCTAGGTCTGTTTTATCTAAAGCTCAATCTTTCCCCTTGCTCATTGATAATTGCCCAGTTAACTTCCCTAGCCAGGTGAAAAGTCTTGGCGTTATTTTTGATGGTTTGCTTTCTTTTAGTTCCCACATCAATAATATTTCACGTACTGCATCTTTTCATTTACGTAATATTACAAGACTTCGCTCTTCGCTTTCTCAACACTGTACTGAAGTTCTCATTCATGCATTGGTTACATCTAGGCTGGATTATTGTAATTCCCTTCTATGTGAGATTCCGAAAAAACAACTTCACAGACTAGTTAATACAGAATTCAGCAGCCAGAATAATAACTCGTACACGTTCTTTTGAACACATAACTCCAATTCTTTACCATCTACATTGGCTTCCTGTTCATTTTCGTGTACATTATAAAATATTACTCCTTACATTTAAAGCACTTCATAATCTGGCTCCACAATATCTTACAGATCTTCTTCATTTGTATACACCTCTTAGATCTTTGAGATCATCTTCGGCAGACTTATTGTCTGTGCCAAACTTCAGGATTAGTTCCTTTGGTGGTAGAGCTTTTAGTTGTGTGGCGCCTAAGCTGTGGAATGCACTACCCTTGCACATTCGCCAAATGGATTCAATTTCCTGTTTTAAAGTTCAGATAAAAACCTATCTTTTTAGAATAGCTTTTAATGAAATGACTGTATGATGTGTATGATGTGATTGCATCGATCTGTTTGTGTTTTATATTTATTGCTTTGTTCTATATTGTAAGGTGTCCTTGAGTGCCTTGAAAGGCGCCCATAAATAAAAGGTATTATTATTATTATTATTATTTGTCAAGAAATTTAAAGCACCGTTTTTAAAGACTCCGCATGTGCGAACGTGCTCAACTATGTAAGAACGAGTCAACTATTGAGTCTGGTAATAAAGCAAAATAACTGAGAAAAATTAGAAATGGTCTTCAGATGCCATGTCTGTAACTTATATAACAAAATCTAGCGTTAATTTGATCTCAAACAGATTAATTAAAATAAGTTATTAGTCCACCACGTGCGAGAAGTCATAAACCAACGTGGTTGAAGTATACTTTGCGACATACGGTTTCGGGAAACAGTCGTGACTACCCAGCTAACACAGTTACGTTGTGAAGACGTAACCGGACCGGACCATATTCGTCGTAGCGACGTACCACATAACGTTCTAGCGACGTAACTTTGTGATTCCCATGATCGTCGTGGCGACGTTATAGTGGTACGTCGCTGGAACGTGATGAGGACGTCTCAATGACCAAACTGGCATGTTGCGAGGACGTAACATCAGAGGACCATTTTAGTCGTAGCGACGTACCACGTAACGTTCCAGCAACGTAACTTTGTGATTCCCATAATCGTCGTGGCGACGTTATAGAAGTACGTCGCTGGAACGTGGCTGGTACTTCCTAACGACCAAAATACTACGTCCACATTTATGTTTAATATACTTCTCACCTTTAGTCCTGGGAATTAAGATGTGCTTGATCCATAACCTCGAAATCCACATAGAACTGATAAACTCAAACATTTCATTCTCTGCAGTAAAATCTTATATATTTTAATTATAGGGAATTGTGTACTATCGTTTTCAGTTAATACATTTAGGGATCAATACGTAATGGAAACCAATACAAACCCCTATTAAATTCTAAATAGAAAATGGCCCAAAACCCACACTGTATTAATTTATTAATAAGCATTTATTCAGTGTTACTTTGTACAATTACTAAGCCAATACATTTTGAACATTAACGATTTTTAACCATGTAAAGTGTTAAAAAGTTACGAGTACAGAAATGAAACATCAATTAATTAATCAAAAAACATAATCAATGAATAATGTAACCAACTATTAAGACGTATTCTTTTTATTGAAAAAAGTGTCTAATCATTAGGGATGGGTGTAGTTAAATAATAATTTTACCACTGATACTTATCAATACTCTTATTGATACTACTCTTTATAATTTGGCGGAAAAACAAAGACCTTAAAAAAAAAAAAGAAGATTCAGCAGTTTCTTTATTATTAATTTTATTTGCAGAAATAGGTTAAATTATTTCCTGAGTGTCATGTGAGGCTCCTGCTACAAATGTCTGGTGGTGATGTGCTTCATTGCTTCACTACCAGTAGCTAAACCTGAACAATGTGACAATTACCAAAGATCTATAGTCCTTGAGATTCTTTGAAGCTAACAAATACAAAAAAAATATTGTTCGTAAAGAGTAAACATATGTAAAAAATTCAAATAAAAAAATATATAGATTTCTAACATCTCTCCTGTATTATTTCACCCACCCAAATATACATCAATAGTTTTTTGTTCAAGAAAATGAGCATGATGACTTTCTCAGAGAGAATCTGAGATCTCTCATTCCTGACAGTGTCCCAGCTGTGGTAAACGCTCCTTCAGACAGTGTTGAGGAGGCAGAGGGAGATGGTGGAGCACTGTGGGACAAGAGGAAGAGTGTCTTTTTTACCCCACCAGCAGAGGACAGGGTCTTCTGAGGCACGGATAGGAGGAGGGTCTCGCTCTATATATTCACCAGAAGCTGAAAAATTAATTGTACCATGCTATTGTAGTCAGGTGTATAGCTTTTTGTTAGAAAGGTATAAGAAAATTGTCTAACTTACGTGTTCCTCCTCCTCTTCCTTGTCCCGAGCTGCACTGTCACCTCATCGTCCTTCTAGGCAGCTGAAACAGAGAAGCACTTTATTAATGTTGCTAATCTACAACTTTTAATGCTTTTGAAAGTCATTTATGCTCACCAAGGCTACATTTATTTGATCGAAAATACAGTGAAAACTGTAATATTGTGAAATTTTATTACAATTTAAACAACTGTTTTCTATGTGAATATATGTTAAAATGTAATTTATTCCTGTGATCAAAGCTACATTTTCAGCATCATTAACTTACTTCAGTCTTTTCAATGTCATATGATCCTTCAGAAATCATTATAACGTTAATATTATGATTTGATGCTCAAAAAACATTTATATTACATTCTAACATATCCAGTCATTCTAGATCAGTGGCTCCGTGTAACGTTAAGTGACGTCATCGATAAACAGCAAATACTAATTTATATATTGGATAATTTATCAGTTGGTTAAATTAGCCAATTTCCACTCACCCATTCAACTGCCAGCAAATCCTTTACAAAACAAACAAAAAAAAATCTCACCTACACATAAAGTTGTGATTAAAAGCCTAAACTTTTATAAACAAGAGCTTAGGTTAGCCTAACAAAGCTAAGAGCTCTTCTGAAAACGGTTGAGATGCTAACGGACTTTTTCGAAGACACGAAACTATTTCTATGAAGTAAATATTCAACAGATGTGTGTCAATAACACGTAAGAAAAAATGTCAGGAACAGTTGTGTGTATTATTTGTGTGATTTTAGACTTAACTCACCTGAAAGTAGTGAAAACAACAGCGATAGATGGAGTTTTGCTTTTTGTCAGTTGCAGTGGTCCGCGCCGTATCCATGGCAACCACTCCAGTGTTTGAAAGCGACGCGCACGCCCATAGTCAGCCAAGCAACATTTACATAGGCTAAATAAACATCTAGAATTAACACATTAGGCTACATTAATAAAAATCTCATGAATTTAAAACTCATTTTGAAGCTCGACCCGCTCATATGTGCAAAATGCCGCCACTCCACGTGAAGTGTCATTTTTATCATTTATTGTTTTTTTAATAATTAAAAAATACAAATATATTTTAATATATATATATATATATATATATATATATATATATATATATATATATATATATATAACGTTTCAGAAACGTTGTGGGAACTTCCTCAAAATACGTCTATCCCGAGGAGAACGTTAGAGTGGTCCACTGGTTCACTGATAACGTAATAAAATCTAAATATTAAATACAAAAAAAAAAATGATAAAACTATAAAATTACAAAAAAAAGTAAATGTCCCATATATCCAAATGGCACCACTAATACTTGTAATGCAATTTTCTGGAAAGTTATCTGGGGACCAGTGGACCACGTCTCTACAACGTTCTCTATGGGATAAACTAGCGACGTCTTTTGAGGACGTGCCCACGACGTTTCTGGAACGTTAGCCAAGATTATAAAAAATGGAACTTTACCACGACGTCCTCACAACGTTCTCCATGGGATAAACTAGCGACGTATTTTGAGGACGTGCCCACGACGTTTCTGGAACGTTAGCCAAGATTATAAAAAATGGAACTTTACCACGACGTCCTCACAACGTTGTCCATGGGATAAACTAGCGACGTATTTTGAGGACGTGCCCACGACGTTTCTGGAACGTTAGCCAAGATGATAAAAAATGGAACTTTACCACGACGTCCTCACAACGTTCTCCATGGGATAAACTAGCGACGTATTTTGAGGACGTGCCCACGACGTTTCTGGAACGTTAGCCAAGATTATAAAAAATGGAACTTTACCACGACGTCCTCACAACGTTCTCCATGGGATAAACTAGCGACGTATTTTGAGGACGTGCCCACGACGTTTCTGGAACGTTAGCCAAGATTATAAAAAATGGAACTTTACCACGACGTCCTCACAACGTTGTCATAAAGTAATGTCACGCTGACCAAATGACGACTAACTGACGACGTCGTCACAACGTACTGTGTTAGCTGGGTAGCTAGTTGAGTTCTCCAACATGCACCATGGTAGTTAAGCAGCGAGCTGTATAGTTGTACGGGAAACGCACCCCTGATTGAGATTTTTCTGTTTATTGAAATGTGAGCTGCGCGCTAGCCAGCCTAAAATTTGTTTTCGCAATCGCATTAATAATTTTAAATTACCTTGTTCTATTTACAGTTTGTTTAATTCTATATAAGGGAATTTATTTTATTTTATTTAAACTGTTCCTTAATTGAAATGTGTGATGTTGTTATTGAAATTGTTATTGTTATAATTGTTCTTTACAGTTCGTTCATTTATTTTTCGTTTTTCTGTATTTAAATTTCGTTTTTTCTTTATTTAAATTTCGTTTTTCTATATTTAAATTTCGTTTTTCTTTATTTAATTTCGTTTTTCTATATTTAAATTTCGTTTTTCTTTATTTAATTTCGTTTTTCTTTATTTAATTTCGTTTTTCTATATTTAAATTTCGTTTTTCTTTATTTAATTTCGTTTTTCTTTATTTAAATTTCGTTTTTTATTTATTTAATTTCGTTTTTATTTATTTAAATTTCGTTTTTATTTATTTAAATTTCGTTTTTATTCATTTAAATTTCGTTTTTATTCGTTTAAATTTCGTTTTTATTTATTTAAATTCCGTTTTTATTTATTTAAATTTTGTTTTTATTTATTTAATTTCGTTTTTTGTTTAAATTTCGTTTTTATTTATTTGATTTCGTTTTTATTTATTTAAATTTCGTTTTCATTTATTTAAATTTCGTTTTTATTTATTTAATTTCGTTTTTATTTATTTAATTTCGTTTTTCTTTATTTAATTTCGTTTTTCTTTATTTAAATTTCGTTTTTATTTATTTATATTTCGTTTTTATTCATTTAAATTTCGTTTTTATTTATTTAAATTTCGTTTTTATTTATTTAATTTCGTTTTTATTTATTTAATTTCGTTTTTATTTATTTAATTTCGTTTTTATTTATTTAATTTCGTTTTTCTTTATTTAAATTTCGTTTTTATTTATTTATATTTCGTTTTTATTCATTTAAATTTCGTTTTTGTTTATTTAAATTTCGTTTTTATTTATTTAATTTCGTTTTTTATTAAATTTCGTTTTTATTTATTTAATTTCGTTTTTATTTATTTAAATTTCGTTTTATTTATTTAATTTCGTTTTTTATTTAAATTTCGTTTTTATTTATTTAATTTCGTTTTTATTTATTTAAATTTCGTTTTTATTTATTTAATTTCGTTTTTATTTATTTAAATTTCGTTTTCATTTATTTACATTTCTTTTTTATTTATTTAATTTCGTTTTTATTTATTTAAATTTCGTTTTTATTTATTTAAATTTAGTTTTTATTTATTTAATAATAATACAAGTTAAAAGACCTTGTGTTTTTTTATATCACTAGTGCAGTGTTTTTGGAGCAGCCCTGCTCGAGTTTGGCGCCCCAATTCTTTATTTAACTCTACCCTGCTTTGTCAGTAATTTGTTAGTTAGAAAATTATTAGACTACCTTATTAAAAATATTGCTTAAGGTAAAAGACCTGTGTGTGTGTGTGTTTTATATCACTAGTGCAGTGTCGTTCTCAGAGCATATAAGCCGCTTCCCGCTCGCGTGTTCTGTAGTTTATTAAAAGTTAATTAATTCTGAACGTATCACGTCTCGCCTGTCTATCTATATTGCACCAAATACGACACTGCACTCCCTTGTGAAATCGATTAGATGAATGGTTCTCGAAATAATCAAAATGCAAACGGACAGACAGACATACCAAGATTCCTGCCTTTATTAGAGATAAGAATATGTTCAGCCCCCTCTCTCCGGAGCTTCAAATATCCGATGTTCATTACTACCGAAGCTTCGAAGCTCAAAAAATGGAATTGGACCAGCCCTATTTGACAGTTTTCCTTTGTGGCCTTTACTGTTTCGTTTCTTTTCAATCTGTGTAAGACTGAAATGAAGTTGCGGTTGCTGGATATCTCACACGGACCAATATTTGATGCAGGAGAGACAAAGGACCATTGTGACGAATTGAAATGGTAGTGAATTGATTTAGTCTCAGTGTTTGTTTGTTTGCATTGCAGATTCCTCCATCTCTTTCCTTGACCACTGTAGTTTTGATGATGGATCTCTGTGTCAGATGAGTGTCTGTTCTGCTGCTGATTATGGCTGGCAGAGAGTGAAGTCAGTGAGTGGCATCAATGTGACTGACCACACCTACTTGGGCAAAGAGAAGAACGGTGAGATCTATTAAAAGAAATGCACTTCACTTCCATCCACAGTTGCAGTCACTGTACCACCCAGTTCCCCAAACCACACACCTGTGTTCATGCCTGCAGGGACGTCTTTCTTCATGCACTTCAGCACTGAGGGCAGAAACCAGGGGGACGCAGCCAGATTGGAGAGCAAGACACTGACCCCTACAAGAGACTGCAAAGTCCAGTGCCTGCAGTTCTTCTACTATCACAGCGGGAATGAGTCTGACCAGCTCAACATCTGGATCCGAGAGTACCAGGATGAAGCAGACAGCAGAGGAACTCTCAGACTTATGGATCAGATCACCGGTCCGTCTCTTCCAGCAGAACTTTACAGACTACAAGTCATATAGGCCTGTGTTTCAGTGTTACTGACCGCTTCATTTCTTGCAGAGACCCCTGGTAATTACTGGAAGCTGCATCACGTGCCACTGAACGCAAATACATCTTTCCAAGTTGTGTTTGAAGGCCGTAAAGGAGCTGGAAACTCCAGCGGAGGATTCTCACTGGATGATATCAATGTTTCAGAGACCGAGTGTCCCCTCACATGGCAGATAAGGGACGTTGAGCAGATTCTGGACAGTGGGTTTGGCAATATTGAGAGTCCACTATATTACTTCAGAAGATGTCGGGCTATTTATTTAGTCCACTGTATTACTCCAGTGATGGTTATCGCTTTGTGGCTGAGTTAAGTTTTTCAGGGAATCAACTTTTAGTAGGTGTTGCTTTGGTATCTGGTGCATATGATGAGCAGTTGCAGTGGCCTTGTCCATGGAGACAAATAATCGTCCAGATCCTTGACCAGAATCCACACATACAGAAGCGCATGTCCTTTGAGCAAAGCATCGCCACTGACCCTGATTTGACTAATGAAGGTTAGATCTTTAATACAATCTGATTATTTTTCTATTTATCATGTGTTAATATGCATCATTTTACTTGGATGCCAATCAAAGTTATTATCTGTAGCTTTTAGGGTTATTTTGAAAACCAATTTTGTGTTCTAACAGACCGATATTACTGGGACAATCCTCGAAACATTGGATTTCAAGGCAACATCGGCGGTGAGTCTGTACTTGTGGGTGGAGTCGCCTCTATTGCGCTCCTAACAAGAGATGATCTCGCTAGAAGAGAGTTTATCAAGGGTGGGGACCTCATACTTCTCTTCACCATGCAAGGTAAGATTTGTGAAGTAACAGAGAACCAGTTCAACTGCTGTATTAAGAGCAAACTGGGCGTTATTAGAGTGATGATTGGACAGGAATGATATTTCCATTGTGTCTCACTTTCTGAGAGCATCTTTATTTTTCTTTCTCTTTCTGGGTATTATTATTTAAGATGATTTTGTCTTTTGTTTTGGATTGTTGTAATATTGTCTTGAAACTCATAAATAATATATATATATATATAAGAATAAATAAATGTTGTGTACCAATCCAGATATCTCGGGGCTTCTTCAGAAAGACTCTCTGCCCTGCCCTAAAGCAACAGTGAAGAACTTCAACGTTTCTACTGACGCAAGTGCTCAGGGGCTGGGACCGTGTGCCTCAAGGTGAATATCCTTTATCCTCTGTTGTTCTCTTAGTCAAAACACACAAATCAGAGAAAACTTTAAAAATAATCACATCTGTAAGGCTGGAAGCTTACGCTGCTATTTTGAACTAATAATCGTAACCAAATAAGCAGGTGAAGCATGACTTGCATCATTTGGAGAAGGTGTTCAGAGAGAAACTGATGCATCTGATGATAAAACTAACAGTATTATTGTTTGTTTCTTAGAGCAACTTCCACACCTCAGCCCATCTCAGCAACTACATCAACTAGCGGTACAACTACATCAACTAGCGCTACAACTACATTAACTAGCGCTACAACTACATCAACTAGCGCTACAACTACATCAACTAGCGCTACAACTACATCAACTAGCGCTACAACTACATCAACTAGCGCTACAACTACATTAACTAGCGCTACAACTACATCAACTAGCGCTACAACTACAACAACTAGCGCTACAACTACATCAACTAGCGCTACAACTACATTAACTAGCGCTACAACTACATTAACTAGCGCTACAACTACATCAACTAGCGCTACAACTACATCAACTAGCGCTACAACTACATCAACTAGCGCTACAACTACATCAACTAGCGCTACAACTACATTAACTAGCGCTACAACTACATCAACTAGCGCTACAACTACAACAACTAGCGCTACAACTACATCAACTAGCCCTCCACCAGGGCCCACTGAGGGGTAAGACTACATTAGCTTAAGTAACTTTGATTTGATTATGATGCATTTGGATGTTTTCAGTTACAATCTCTATTTGCTTTATTTATGAATTTGTTTTACAACAACTGAGGAGATCCAACAATGTTTCCAAAGCATCTCTGACAGATTCAGTGAGTTGAATTAGTGAAGGATTTGTGTCCTTTGAGTGGTTCAAACAGTCTAAATTATTCACTAACAGAACTGCCTCAAACGAGTGATTTGTGATTTGAAGTTATTTATTGCATGCACATTACAAATATATATGCAATTAAATCTGTATTTTTTATTGCATTAATAATGTTCATCTTCCCATGTGTTCCTCTCCTTGTAGTGAGTGTGTGGACATATTCTGCAGCTCCAGTGCCCAGACTGCTTCCTCTCTGATCCTCTTGCTGCTTTGCTTTCTTTTGCTGGAGATGTAATCATGACGAATCACCATCATCTCTGATCTATGTCTAAACTACATCTGTCTTCAGCCTTACGTGTGTAATTAAAAGAGATGCTTACTTATAATCTACAGTAAATGTTAATCTTATCTCTGATCTATGTCTAAACTACATCTGTCTTCAGCCTTACGTGTGTTAATTAAAGGAGTAAAATCGTACGTATAATCTACAATCAATGTTAATCTTAGCTTTAATCATAATAGTTACCAATATATTGTCATGTTGAGCGCTTATTGTAATCACAATGTATGATTCACACATTCTCTGTAGAGGTTAAGGTAAATATTTACAATATTTGAGTCTTTAATAAATCACTGCATGAACACTAATGGTCAAGGGCGTATGTTTTATATTGGTGGGCAGTTTCATGTCATCAACAGCTCGTTAGCCAGGCCAACTGACTCATAATAACATAATGCTGATTATGTTAACCAACTTTGTGTACTTTATTATATAATATCTAAACAGTTAAAGGTAATGAGGACAAGTCAAGGGGCCTGTACCATGAAGGTAGCTGAACAAACTCGGGGTTACAGGATTAGTTTTGAGTTGACAAAACCAGACCGATGCAATCAGGCTTTATTGGTACCATGACGCTTATCAACCATGAAGCTCATCAACTTTCTCTGTCAACTCAGGCTTTGATCTTAAGCTATGATTAATCCACGAGCGCGTGCACATACCAAAGTGACGTTGGCACCGAACAACCAATCGCGTTCAATATGGACAGAGCGAGAGCGATATATTTTTTTCCTCGGAGGAGCAAGAGATAATCATTCAGAATTACGATGAATTTAAATATGTATTACAAGCTCGAAACAATACGGTCTCTGCTGCCAAAGCAAGAGAAGACTGTTGGAGAACGATTGCTGACTGCGTTAATGTGTACGCTAAACAAATACGTTCTATATTCATGTAAAATTATGTATAGGCTATGAATGTATGTGTGTGTGAAATATAGCCTATATTTTTATAATACAAACTGTGCATGTATATAGCCTACTAATAAAGATTAATATTCATTGATTTTTAGATGCAACTCCAAACGTTCTTGGCAGCAGATAAAGACAAAATATGGTAAATGGACTGCATTTATATAGCGCTTTCACAGACCCAATGGCCACCAAAGCGCTTTACATTTTGCCTCACATTCACTCATTCATACACCGACGGCGGTGTCAGCCATGCAAGGCGCCATCCAGCTCGTCGGGAGCAGTTGGGGTACTTGGTCAGGTGGAACCGGGGATTGAACCACCAACCTTTCAGTTTGTAGACAACCTACATGAACCACTGAGCCACTGCCGCCCCTAATATAAAAAATAAAAAAATAATTCAAAGTAGTAAGTATTTACACACAACCTTTTATTATTTTTGTAAACATTTGATCACAAACACTTGTTTGAGGCAAACAGGAAAAAAAGAGTGAAATTCAGAAAACCAGTGGAGGGCCACTCCTCCAGAATATACTGAGTTGGCTCTGATAGGAATAAGGGACGGCCGATTATGGATGGGATTACAGGTTCTGTACAATCTGACCCTGGTGCTGGCTCCTCTAAGCAAGTAACACTGGGTACGTGTGCGATACATTACTATTTTAAGTTTTAGATATGGCTGACTGCATGTTCTGCAGTCGAGGGAAATGCAGTGTCCCTGTTGAAGCCAACACACACACACAGTCTCCCACACAGAGGTCAGTATGTGCAGCAGACACAACACCAGAAACATAACCAGCTTTATAACAGTTATGCTTTATATTGGCCTACTTTTATTTATTAGGGTGGAGGAAATGATGAAGACACTCTGTCTGTGTTCTGAGACAGTTGCTGAGGTGAATGCACTGGGCTTTTTATTAAGGCAAACATTTGAATGTGTGGCATAAAACAGGGACTGGCCCTTACACATCTCAGCTAGACTGCAAGGAGCCTATAGAGCTAGACTGCACACTAAAGGAGCCCATAGAGCTAGACTGCACACTAAAGGAGCCTATAGAGCTAGACTGCACACTAAAGGAGCCTATAGATAGACTGCACACTAAAGGAGCCTACAGAGCTAGACTGCACACTAAAGGAGCCTACAGAGCTAGACTGCACACTAAAGGAGCCTATAGAGCTAGACTGCACACTAAAGGAGCCTATAGAGCTAGACTGCACACTAAAGGAGCCTATAGAGCTAGACTGCACACTAAAGGAGCCTATAGAGCTAGACTGCACACTAAAGGAGCCTATAGAGCTAGACTGCACACTAAAGGAGCCTATAGAGCTAGACTGCACACTAAAGGAGCCTATAGAGCTAGACTGCACTGTCGCGTTCACTACGTCACAGGTGTTCAGCATAAACTTAACGTGGATAATAGGTGGGAGGTTCACTTACCTGATTGGAGTCCCAACAGGTGTATTAAATATAGTAATGAATAAGCACGGGCTATAAGCGGAAGCCAGTACTAGGCTTGACATGTTGTCTCGTCAGGAGAGATGCGCCACCGGTAAGCTTGCTGTTACTATCCATTGAGCTTCGGTTTCATTTGTTTGTCTGTTTGCGCTGCCGCTGTGTATGTGTGCGGTTTGTATGCATGCTTAATAATTTAATGTGTAACATTGACATTTATGTACATTTGGGGTGTGTGAGATTGTTGCATTTCTGTGTTTAGATGCATGTAATTTTAGTCATTTAGTTTAAACACTAAGTGTATTATAATATTTATTATATGAAACTATTGGTATTTATAATATATTTGTATTTATATTTTTATATTTTTCAGAATATATGGTATATATTTATGTGACTATCTATTTCTATTTCTACAGGTTTATAACCTGCTATTTGTGGACAAAACAACTGTCTGTGGAAAAATAACCACTACAAATAAAAAACCACAACGAGTTAAAACAACGTTTCCTCTCCTGACGCCCCGTTCGGTGGGGAGATTCTTAAAGAACCGAACATGCACACCTAAGGCGCCAATAGAGCTAGACTGCACACTAAAGGAGCCTATAGAGCTAGACTGCACACTAAAGGAGCCTATAGAGCTAGACTGCACACTAAAGGAGCCCATAGAGCTAGACTGCACA
>JARPMJ010003905.1:0-84758 GCA_033366665.1 Phoxinus dragarum
GACCCCATAGGTTTCAACGGAGAGCAGTGAAGTCAATTAGAAGCATCACTTCCTGATCGCCAGGCGAACTGCGCAGGCTCAAACTGAGCTTGACGACGTAGATGTGACGTGAGCAACCTGTAGGTCTTCTAGTCGCTGTGCCGAGAGAAATCTGAATCAATAGGCTTGTTTGACATGAGCAAAATCTGCGCAGAACCGATCACCGGTGATCACCGCGAGATGCATGCCGGTTAGAAATGTGTCCCGACTGCGTTCCGCCTGGCTCTGATGTCATGCTGACGTATGTCAAAAATCTCTCGCGAGCGCAAGGCACACCTGTCGGATTCTGCAGTCGAGCGCAGTTGCTCTCCACCGACTGCGCGGATCAAAAGCATGATGGGAAACGACTTGCTGACGACACAGCTTAATGCTCATTGGTTTAAACAACCATGATGTATTGTTCTCTTTTAAAATGTTTGATATTAAAACTCTGATATCATGTTTTATGTGTATAAATGATCTGTGAATATTCCCAAACTCTCTGACAGTGCGATCTCTATATGGATTATGTGATTATGTAATTTATATATATATATAAACACATGTATTAAAGAAAAAAAAGATTGATAAACACGTATTTGGAATGGGATTATATAGCCTAACAAGTGATTTGGGTGTCTTGTTCATTATATTTATTTTCATATTAAGCAACAGAACTTAAATTACATCCAGTTTATTAGCAACACTGTGCACGAGCGTGAATCCCTTGAATCCCGCGATATCCATCTTTGATCTCACAGGTGTCAGATCCACTGCGAGAAGAGAGAACTGTCTGGCTTGCCTGCACTTTTTTCACTCCTCCCATCACTGCAGCCGCCTACTCTCGCATACATTTCAGGCGAGGCAAGGCGCATCTCAAACAAGCCTATTCCCTTCCGAATCTCGCAGAGACGGAGAGCGTGGGTATTAGCTGTCCATGAGCTATCAACGGGAGCAACTTTATCACTCTCTATGGGCTTCTCCCTTGACTTTATGCCTCCACGTTCTCCCGATTGCTTGCGAGCTTCTCTGCCTGTCCATACGGTAATTTTTTGACTTGTGCGACAGATAGGGTGACCACCCGTCCCGCGTAGCGCGTGCGCGCACAGCGTTTGAAGCCCAATTCACGCGTCCCGCAAATTGAGACCGTGGCTGCGTTCGAAACCGCATACTCAATGAGTAGGTACTTAATTTCAATAAGTACTTACTTAACGAGCGCTAAAAGAGTAGGTACTTTATAGCCAAATCTCGTTAAGTATGAATGCGAACCGGACATCTGCCATGTTGACGTTATCATGTGACCTACGCCGCGTTATCACAAGTGCAACAACTTAAAAGATTTGAACGACACGTTTAATTCATCCATCTGTAAATATCTTGATATTGATTAAACTTGCTAATTTTATGGTATTTTTAAATAAACTGCTGCCCATTTATTTTGTGAATACATTTAGGGTTGATTTAAGTTCTTATATTACTTATGTGACCTTATGTGACCCAAGTACTTATGTGACCCACCGTTTTATCCTTAACGATATTATTTATTTTTATAACGAAATCCCCAAATTGTCATCGTTTGAATATGTTGTTCATTTCTATTTCTATCTAATATGTTGTTTAATTTTATTTCCAAACATTTTCATCCACAAGCAAAAGTGGCTTACTGCTGTTTTCCTCTTTTTCTGTCGTTTCATCAGGCCTATAAATATCAAAAAAATGCATTTTTTTTAATGTATTATAATTACTTAAGAAAATATATATTAAGATATTCAACCTTTTTCCTGTGTATACAATCTCATATTATGAATGCAAACATAATATATATATGATATATATATATATATATATATATATATATATATATATATATATATACATACACCTCATGACTACATTTTCATTCAAACAATTAATTAACGGTCCGACGGGTCGTCATCGGTACGTCACGCATTATTGCGCAATATCTTCGCGATATACAAAAACGAACAAATTAAAAGCTAAACATGTCTTATATATTTGGAAAGCTAAGACTCTTGTGATTCGAACGATGTAAACCATTTTAATATACACTAAACACAGCAGGTACAATCGGTGTTTTTGTCAGACCACCTACAGCAAAATAAAAAAATAAAAAATGGAAAAAACTCACATATGAAGCATCCTGTTAGTCCACTGAGCCATTACATTCCACCAAAACGGTTTAGTTGCGTTGTAAAGGGTCCATACAATCCAATTCGGCGAAGTATTAGTCCAAAACACATTTGTATATCAATAAACATCCACGTAATGTATAGTAGCATTTCGAGTTTAGCACACAGAGCTAACACCACTTCGACAAATTCTTTGATAAAGCTACCTTGAACATGTTATTATTTACAGATATTTTTATGTCAAAATGGCCGCTGACCTCTGCACTTTAGATTGACAGGTCATTTGAGCCAATCCGTGAATTATAGAGGTGTCATGAGGCGTCAATAGGCAAGGAGTGCCAATGATAGAGAACGTTGCCTCCCCCTCTTTGATTGACAGTAAATCTATCCAATCCCATGGATCCATAAAATGACTGTATTTTCTGATAGCCAATGAATTTCTCTAAAAAATGACATGACGCTTTACTGGGACGGTTCAATCTGTCTCGCGTGAAGTTCATGCGCAAAGTAACACATTAGGCTTGTTTGAGATGCGCCTTGCCTCGCCTGAAATGTATGCGAGAGTAGGCGACTGCAGTGATGGGAGGAGTGAAAAAAGTGCAGGCAAGCCGGACAGTTCTCTCTTCTCACAGTGGATCTGACACCTGTGAGATCAAAGATGGATATCGCGGGATTCACGGGATTCACGCTCGTGCACAGTGTTGCTAATAAACTGGATGTAATTTAAGTTCTGTTGCTTAAATATGAAAATAATATAATGAACAAGACACTCAAATCACTTGTTAGGCTATATAATCCATTCCAAATACGTGTTTATCAATCTTTTTTTTTTTTCTTTAATACATGTGTTTATATATATATTTTAATTACATAATCACATAATCCATATAGAGATCGCACTGTCAGAGAGTTTGGGAATATTCACAGATCATTTATACACATAAAACATGATATCAGCGTTTTAATATCAAACATTTTAAAAGAGAACATTACATCATGGTTGTTTAAACCAATGAGCATTAAGCTGTGTCGTCAGCAGTCGTTTCCCATCATGCTTTTGATCCGCTCAGTCGGTGGAGAGCAACTGCGCTCGACTGCAGAATCCGACAGGTGTGCCTTGCGCTCGCGAGAGATTTTTGACATACGTCAGCATGACATCAGAGCCAGGCGGAACGCAGTCGGACACATTTCTAACCGGCATGCATCTCGCGGTGATCACCGGTGATCGGTTCTGCGCAGATTTTGCTCATCTCAAACAAGCCTAGTGACTCGTGCGCCCGTGCGTAAAAAAGACCATTGGAGTGAGCGAAAGCGTTTTTGGAGTGATAGTAACAGGTAACAGGTGAAAATGGCAAAGAAAACCACCAAACACACTTCTTACTAGAAGAAGTGATAGAACAATGTACAAGGCGTGACTGATGAGTCGGAGGATGATGTCTCTGATGAAGAGAGCGATGGAGGATCCATTGACTCGGTGGCAGAGGAGATGTTTTTGGGACGTCACTCTCGACAAGTAAGTGTTTTTATTATATTATACAGCATATTTTACTGCATATACTGAGATAACCGTTATGTGTTTGTTTTGAAGTGTACTTGCCAGCTTGTGTCGTGTCGTGTGTGTGTGTGTGTTGTTCGTGTTCATGCACCGTGTAACGTTATGCGTGTGTTCATGTACAGGTGTGTGTGTGTGTGTGTGTGTGAGAGAGAGGGGGTGTGTTCTGTCGTGTGTGTGTGTGTGTGTGTGTGTGTGTGTGTGTGTGTGTGTGTGAGAGAGAGAGGGGGGGTGTGTTCTGTCGTGTGCGCTCGTGCAGGATTATCTTTTATGTGGCCTCAAAGCACAGGTGTGAGTGTGTGTGTGTGTGTGTGTGAGTGAGAGAGAGGGGGGGTGTTCTGTCGTGTGCGCTCGTGCAGGATTATCTTTTATGTGGCCTCAAGCACAGGTGTGTGTGTGTGTGTGTGTGTGTGTGTGTGTGTGTGTGTGTGTGTGCGCGCGCGCTCATGAACTGGTTTATAAGCCTGGTTGTGTACATGTTTCTGCTTATATGCATGTGAATACGGAAACAGTGTAAATGTCTTGTAAATTACTTATTTATTTGTTTTTGTTTTATATCACAGACCATCATCTGAAAATGAATCCGATGAAGTTTGGGAGCCAGTCATTGAACAGGGACATGACAGTATCTCATCAGGAGAGGACCCTGGAATGTGCCCCTGGAAGATAAATATTTTTTTTTTCCTGATAAATATAATATGTAAATAGTTGTGTGCATATATACATAAATATTTATATATTTATTTATTTATATATATAGTGGGAGTTTTTGAATATTAAAGTGTTTTAGTTCAATATAACTTGTTTTGTCTCTTTATTTGTAGAAAGTTTGGTTTCAAGAATTGGAAAAAAAACACTGTTTATGCTTCAGTTACTATGTGTTAGCAATTATTGACAGTGAATATGGATCAGGAATATAATAGCTCTAAGTGTAACCTTTCATTAGAGGCCAAAATTATGACTGTAGAGTAAAGCATTCATGAATAGCAGCATGTTATGGGTCTATGGCTAAAAAAGGGTCATTTGGAGTCTCCAAGTGGCTTTTTTTGGGGAGCGCCTAGGCATAACCTTAGATAAACATGTGTAAAACACTCATTTTCAAAGGTATTGTTATAAAATTTGAAATTGGGTTTGGTAAGGCTTCATGCTGTGATCCCATTGTGTTTTCCAGCTTATACCTCCCAGCTATAGCTATCTGCAGGCATCTGTTTACAAAAATAAATGTAGGCGGAAATTTTTCCCCACTTTTTTAGTGTGTTCAAAGTTATATTACTCAATAGCAGTAAGACATACAGTGATTCTGACTGTTTAGGAACAAACCTCAATGTGTCCCCTTCCAAAAGAGACCAAAAGCATGCATATACTCCGAAGGGTTCAAGAACAGCATGCAATTTAATTTGGGTAGGCCTTTTTTAGGCGTTTTTTTGCAAAATTGCAGGATGTCTAAAAGGTTAAAGCATTAATTAATTAAATAATTATATTTGATTTACTGACAACAATGATAAATATTAATAAATGAGTAAATGAATGAATGAAAGTCACCACACAATAAACAAATGCATATACAAGTCAACAGATGAAACAAAGCTTTATTCAAACTACAATCATGTAGACTACAGGCGCTGAACCACATCTACTGCCATCTCAACACAGCGGTTCCCATTCTGCGGCTTTATTCTGATGAACCAGCCGACCACCAGAGGTGAGCCGTGCCGGAGGTTGTTGCGTGATGCGTTGTGCTTCACGATCTGAGGCAATAAGGGCCGGTGGAGAGATGGAGGGTCTCGTCCATGGCACGATCTTCAGCTCTGTGCTCCTCATCCTCAGTGCTCACACCAGTCTGCTGACATTTCAGATCCTACAAAAATGCACAAACATAACACAAAAGCAGTCATTTTAACAACACAATGTCATTTGATTTCAGCATTATTTAGAAGACAAGAAAGCTTTTTTTCACAAATGCCGCCATCATCTTTCCTTGCAGGTCCTGCTCCACCACAACAGCTGAGCAGCAAATGCACAGAAATAGGGTATCAGAAAAGTGCTTTAATAGTTCTGTTTGAAATTACAATAATTAAAATAAACTGCAACTTAATATTTAAATAGTTGTTGTCATTAATTTCTGTAGTATACTCACTCAAAGCCTTTGATGCAGCATCAGCTTCATGAGCCTCTCTCCACCGGATAAACACACATCTGTTCTTCTGTCCCTGTAACATCCAGACAAGACTCCCATGACCTCTGTGGTTTATGAGCTCAACACTACATTTACATGTTGAGGTTGTTTTAACTTTTTATCCAACATAGATGTTCCTCAATTTATCAACAGTACTAATGGACAAATAAAATAGATAACTTATGTTTAGTTAATTTATAGATTTGTTCTACATAATAGCACACATACCACTCAGATGTATATTTCATGTTGTGCAATACTGCAATACTTATAAAAGATTTTCCTGTCAGATGTAAATAACGTTAGACGTTTAAAATAAGCGTCTTTAAGATGTTTATGTAAATCCCCTTTAGAGACGTAACTTACGTGTCCTTACTGGAGCTCCCTTGTCAGCTAGAGCTATACATAATAAAACGTGGTTTTACAGCAAAATCACAACTATACTATACTGTCTAACTCCTTTACACCTTCAACAGTTAAAACGTTTACTCTATAGTAGTTTAACACATGCAATTTTAACACAAGGAACCGTGTTTACTCATATTTGAAACCCCGCGCGTCGCTGATCTCCGTGATGTTTGATAATGACGTATCCTCTCGCGTGGCCTCCTGGGATAGAAGAGTATCCATCGGACTGCACTCGAAAATCTGGCTGGAAGCAGTAAGCCATCCGGGAACTTCTCGCCTACTCTTTTATAAATACTGATGTTTCGAACGTACTTCTTCCTTCACGTACTGTTTTCGCCTACTATATAGTAGGAAAGTAGGCATATTCGAACGCACTTGAGTCCGAATCTCGCGATAATTAGTACGTCACCCAGGTAATTCTCGCCTACTCTTTTATGATTCGTACATACTTTTTCGCTCGCCTACTCTTTTCCCCTACTATATAGTAGGGAAGTATGCGGTTTCGAACGCAGCCCGTGTCACGCATAATCAATGCTTGCTCAAAAAAAAAAGTTGGTCGCTCTATATCCTCGAGCCCCAGGCAGCCAAACGAACATTACTTGACAGTTCGGCACGCTATTGCCACACCCACCCCTCAGTTGAACTGCTGACTAGGTTGTCAACTTTTTCGTTGTTGTCATGACAGCGCACGCACGTGCATACCAGACACACTGCGAAGGAACTTTTAGAGGCGCGCTTTCTCTTTCTTCCTTATTTGATTCAGATGTTGGTGAAAAGGTTTGAGTGAGTCCCAAAGGTGTGCCCAAAGTCCTAGGTGTCCCCAGAACACATTTTTTTCCCTGCGCCTGCCTTTACTAACATGCAAGTTCACCATCCTTCCTCCCCCTTCTCGTTCCGTGAACCTCTGGAGTTGTGAGTTAAGACTTTTTTTTTAACTGCTCCTGTGGTGTTGAGCAACTACAATTCCTGTTAATCCTATAATTTTATATTATAACTTATTTAAAGTGAATAAATTGTACTGAAAAATAAATCAAATAAATAGCTAAAGTAAATCGTAAGTGGAAGTGAATCTGTCAATTCATTGAATGTTCAAAATATTATGAATATTTATTTAGAAAAAAATACACATTGGTTGCATGGCCTATTCATGAGCATACATCAGCAATTACACATGTTTAGGTGAATAGGGCATTATTAATATACCGTAAGGTGGTATGTGCTAGAAATGGGTAAACCACTATCAGTGAGTCTACCCGTGGGGTGGGGGCACCGCCGCGCCAGGCAGTGTCCCACATTGTCCCTCAGAAACATACCCCTTGTCCCCCCTTGGGCTTATTAGCAGGTGGTCGAGAAGCATCCAGCTGCAGCCCCGCAGACTCACTTCTTGCTAGACACCAGTGGCTGGACACCAGTGGATGGACAGCAGACGTCATTTCCTTTTCAAATTGACGTCATTTCCGTATCGTCATTCACTTTTCAAATTTGACGCGCCATGCAGATGTCAGCGGTAAGAAAAAATAATAAACTGTCGATGATGATAGGTCATGTCAGAATTCAAATGCACAAACTAGCTATTTAAAAAAAATCGTCTTGTTTTCAAGGTACTGTGTCGTGTTTTTTAAAGGTATTAGTGAACTGGTGTGCCTCAATTCTAGAGCTAGGTTGCTCTAGGTTACTTCCCCCACAACCTTACGGGCCTGACTGTGGCATCTTCATTCTGATGGTCAGATTGTGTAATTTCCAATAAATATTGCAAAACCATGAAGTGTTCATTTGATCTGGATTGTTTGGTAAATTGTCTGATCATGTATGTGAATCTATGTATATTTTAAAAAACAGAAGTGGTTACATTTACAAAAAAAATAAGAATATCCAAATGGGCAAGGCAAAAAACTGTGGTCAATTAACATGTACAAGTCTGTTGTATTGACAAAACGTTATAGTCCATTGATCTAGGCTGAATTTAAGTCACAAAGAATAGTGATATGATCAAAGAATAGTGATATGAAAAACGGGTGCGCGACTGCGCGCACGTGGGCAGAGCCAGTAATAGCGGCGGTAGTCATGGCGACGGAGAGTGACAGTCGCGCAAGCCAATCACTTGTTTCGTCCCGGTAGGAATTAATGAGCTGTGTTTTTTGAAGATTAAATACACTATAGTCACTCAATTTTTATACTCTCTTTTTCAAAGTACTTACATTTTAATTATGTATTTGTATATAAAGACAGTTTAAGCCAATTTGAAAGATATTACACGTCAGATATTAAAGACGTGTGCAAAAGCCCTGCAAAGAATGCTGTCTATCCACTGGTGAAAACAGAAAATAAATATTTTGAAAATATAAAATGAATATATGTCAATCCAGAGGTGAAAACGGAAATTAGCGGCGAAACGGAAATGACGGAGAAAAAGGAAATGACGTAGGCTGTCTATCCACTGGTGTCCAGCCACTGGTGTCTAGTCGGAGGTGAGTCTGCGGGGGGTCACCCTAGCGACAGAGTCGCGCGGGTATGACGCAATCGTTAGCCTGTTTTTACAAAAACTGCTTCTACGGGGCCATAACGTAAGATACAAGGTAATGGAGCCTTTTATACATTTTCGTGTTTCTTTAGAAATAAACAATGGACAAACGGTGTCTTTAAACGCCTCAGATGTAAAGTTATTCGCTGTCAAAATGAATGGGAGTCAATGGAATGCTAACAGCAGGTGGGGGGTCCGCTAGCCAATGGCGGCGCCCAGGTCGGCTTCAATATCTTTCGGAACACTGCCCCCCTGGCCATAATCAAAGTTCAGAAATATTTGATCACCTGACCAATCAGACGATCACCTGACGACTGACCAATCAGAATCAAGTACTCCTTTGCAAAATTATTTCAATAAAACCTCACAATTTTCAGTATGAATTATTTACTTTCTTATGCCATAAATGAATTCAAGTGCCGCACAAGCAGTTCAATAAAATACAGTAAACGGGCTCAACACTCATCTACTTAAAAATCCTACTAAAGCGAAGGCTTAAATCATGAATAATAATTACGTAATGCAGACGTTGCTTAGTAACCTTGCGAGAGCGTCCACTCATGTGGCCTACTTAATATTCATAATATAATCCTTCGCCATAGTAAGATTAATCACCAGTGGGATTCACACAGACTTTTTACACCTCCCATCTCCCATGTTTACGTCAAATCCTTCCCAGCAGCGGATGTTATTGGAAAACTGGAGCCACAAAGCATCAACATTTAAGATAGTAATCGGAAAGTTCTCAAAGCTGATATTTTGATTGACGCCGTGGATACAGAAGGTAACAGCACGTCGCTTGTATGAATATTGCTTTGTGATTTGGTGCGCTGGCAGCGTTATGATCTGCAACCGCAGGCCTGTGCTCGCATCATTCACGAATAGCCTATCAATCGCCGATGGATTTTAATCCCTAAAGATGTTTATCGCTCTCTGAAAGTTGTTACGTTTCGCTTGAATTTCTAACAGATGGATTTACATGTGTCGTGCTTTTATGTTAATATGAATAAATGGCTGAGAGGTAACGTTATGTTAGCTAGCCAGGCTTGCTGCTGATTGTATACTGCGATGAATGAGTATTGCATGTATGCAATAGTGCGAGTCACTCTACACTTGTGTGCTATATTTATTTGTCAGTGTAGAGACCGGGACTTATTTTTAGACCAGAAAAACTAACTATCGCTTTTCTTACATTGATGACGAGGCCTGTAACTAATGACACAAATAGCTATTTGCTGCACTATCGTTCTATGTTTGGGCAAATCACAGTGAAAGTTGAGTAACAGTGAAGACATAAAGGTTAGGGCAGTCTTATGTAACTTAATCAGTGCCAGCGGCGATGGACGCAGGTTGGATAATCGCTGATCTCTATTCCAGAAAACACCAGAACAAACACACCAACTCATGTGCTGATCGCTAAATTGCACGTTTAAAAGTTAAAAAGCTCTCGCTAAACTGCTTAATATTATAATTGCTAAAATGCCTATAACACAATAAAGTTAAAGGGATAGTTCACTTTAAAATGAAAATTCTGTCATCATATACTCACCCTCAATTTGTTTCAAACCTGTATGAATTTCTTTCTTCTGCTGAACACAAAGGAAGATATTTTGAAAAATGTCAGTAACCAAACCAGGTCCCTATGTTGTCTTTTTTTAACTACAGCTGAATAAAAAGGGGGGAAACAAAGAAAATAATCAGAAGGAAAATAATGTAATGACTGAAAAGAGCTTTAGTCATAGATATTCAATGTCACATTAAAATACCAAGCATTACGTTGTTAACATGAAGGAAATTACAGCTCATTCAGTCAAACTGATGGATCAGGATTATTGTAGCTTAAAGGACAAGTTCGGTATTTTACACTTAAAGCCCTGTTTACAGATCGTATCTGATGAAATAGAACGGTTAAGGTTAAAATTTGGACACATGCTGCTGTCGTGAGAATTTTAGGTTTGTTTAGCTTTTGTGGACCTATTTTGCCAAACGTGTCACACCCGTGATTCTTCCGTTGAGAGCTTGAATAATAGACACTCCAGCGGCGGAGTAATACCGCACCTCACACAGCACATTCAATACAAGTCATGGAGTTGGACAAAAACTATGATAAAACCTGTTGGAATGCATCTTTTTCAGCGATTTTTTTTGGAACCGTATCAGTGAACACCCCTGACCACTCGGTGAGTTTCACGTCTTTGTAAACGAAAGTGTTGTAGAGTGAGCTTTTGTAGATTGACCTGTAGGGGGCAATCTAATGTTGTTTGACTTTGGCTTAAGAGTAGCAAAGAAGAACCTGTTAGACACACATGCATTCCACCTGGGCTGTTATCACCTGTACTGCTGGCTTGATGTTTCCTGAGTAAATTTACTTCTTGAACGGATTTGTCTCCTCCAAGTTATTACATTTTGGCGACGAGGATGAAAGTAAGAGAAGAAAACGCCTTGAAGAGAATTCAAGTTTTGGAAGGTGAAGAAGTTTAATCCATACAAGTTGGAGCTTTGGAAAAGAAGATGGCCAACATGGTAGGAACAGTCACACCATTTGACAGTCAATCTCAGTCTTGGGAAGAATATTGTGAAATCTTGGAGCATTTCTTTGAGGCAAATGAAATTACAGAAGCAGTCAAGCAAAGAGCTATATTGTTGAGCACTGTAGGAAGTCAAACATACAGTCTACTGAGGAATTTACTGAGCCCAGTTAAACCAGGAACAAAGACATTTGGTGAATTAGTAGAATTGCTTAAAGAGCATTTCAACCCAAAACCTAGTGAAATTGTACAGCGGTTTAAATTCAATTCAAGATCAAGAGAAGAGGGGGAAACTGTACTCGAGTATGTGGCAGTTTTAAGGAAATTGGCTCATGATTGTAACTATGGAGAAAAATTGACAGAAATGCTTCGTGATAGACTGGTATGTGGCATAAATGATGACCGTATTCAACGTAGACTGTTGGCAGAAGCGGATCTAACCTTTGAAAAGGCTTTGAAAGTAGCTCAAGCAATGGAAACGGCCAATAAGGATGTGAAGGATTTGCAAGCTAAACGCTCAGATACATCTATGTCAATGAGAGTGCATAAAACGTCAGTAAAGCAAGAAGAAAGTCAATGCAGAGCATGTTACAGATGTGGAAGTTTGCAACATTTGGCCAATGAGTGCAGATTTGTTTCTGAGAAATGTCACAAATGTGGGAAACAAGGTCACATAATGAAAGTATGCAAATCAAAAAGTTCCACCAGAGACACAAACTTACAAGGGGGAGAAAGATGTAAGAGAGTTGTCAGAGGAGGACAGAGATCGTATTATGTGGGCAGAGATGAGAAAAGTGCATCTGATGAAGATAGTATTTTTACAGTTCACAGTTTGAAAGGAACCGAGATTCCAAAAGTTGCCCCACTGACTATCACCTTGGCTATTAATGAGTCAATAATACCCTTTGAAGTTGATACCGGTTGTGGT
Source organism: Phoxinus dragarum (assembly GCA_033366665.1). NCBI lineage: Eukaryota > Metazoa > Chordata > Actinopteri > Cypriniformes > Leuciscidae > Phoxinus > Phoxinus dragarum. The sequence continues at coordinate 12,282 of JARPMJ010003905.1, forward strand.
GTGACTGTGATGAATGGGTCAAATTTTTCAAAATTATGGACAAAGCATCAAATTCCAGAATTAAAGACCTGTTCTTTGAAGTTAAAAACCTATACTGGCCAACCTTTAACAGTGTTAGGTTCTGCGCAAGTGGAAGTTAGACACAAAGGAGTCATAAAGGAGTTACCGGTAGTGGTAGTACCTGGAACAGGACCCAATCTATTGGGCAGAGGATGGATTAAAGACTTGGGCATGGAATGGGAGGCCATACATAGGATTCAAGGGATGGAAAATGTAACCTTGACTGGGGTGCTTAGCCAACATTCAGCGTTGTTTAAAGAGGAATTGGGTGAATTGAGAGGTCCACCGGCAAAGATTTATGTTGACAAGGAAGCGGTCCCCAGATTTTTCAAAGCCAGACCAGTTCCTTATGCAATGAAGACGAAGGTGGAAGCTGAAATAGAACGCCTGTTAAAAGAAAAAATCATAGAACCTGTTAAACACTCTGAATGGGCTGCACCGGTAGTACCGGTTTTAAAGTCAGATAATACTGTACGACTATGTGGTGACTATAAATTAACAGTAAATCGAGTTTCAAAATTGGAACAATATCCTATCCCTCGAATAGATGATTTGTTTGCAACATTGTCAGGTGGGCAAAAGTTTACCAACCTGGATATGAGCCATGCTTACCACCAGATTGCATTAGATGCGGAGTCCAGGAAATATGTCACAGTGAATACCCACAAGGGCCTGTTTACTTACCGTGTTTTACCCTTTGGAGTTTCTTCTAGTCCTGCCATCTTCCAGAGGACCATTGAGGGAGTACTGCAAGGTCTTCCGTATGTGGCAGTTTTTCTGGATGACATTCTGGTGACCGGTCGTAATGATGAAGAACATCTCCAAACGCTTGCCAGGGTATTGGAAAGATTGCAGGAAGCAGGACTGCGGTTGAAACGGAGCAAATGTTCCTTCATGGAAAGAGAGGTAACGTTCTTGGGTCATAAAGTAGATGAGACTGGTCTCCACCCAGTATCAGAAAAAGTGACGGCTATTCAAAACGCTCCCTCACCAAAGAATGTTACAGAGTTGAAGGCCTATTTGGGACTGTTAAACTACTATAATAAGTTCTTACCCAACTTGTCTACTGTCTTAGCCCCTGTGCACAAATTGCTGCGGAAAGATGAAAAATGGAACTGGGAGGGGGAACAAGAGGTTGCTTTTGCTAAGTCCAAGAAACTGATCCACTCAGTACAAGTTCTGGTCCACTATGACCCCCAGAAGGATGTGATTTTATCATGTGATGCTTCTCCTTATGGCCTAGGTGCAGTTCTTTCGCATAAGATGCCAGATGGTAGGGAAAGACCTATTGGATTTATGTCACGGACTTTGAATCAAGCTGAGCGGAATTATTCGCAGTTGGACAAGGAAGGTTTGGCCATCATGTTCGGCCTACAACGCTTCCATAAGTATTTGTATGGTCGGAAGTTTACTATAGTTACGGACCATAAACCCTTGCTGTCTTTATTTAATGAGTTAAAAGCTGTTCCCCAAATGTCATCTCCTAGGATCCAGCGATGGGCTGTGACGCTAAGAGCCTACGAATATAACATCATCTACAAGCCGGGCAAAGATCATGGAAACGCAGACGCTCTAAGTCGGTTACCATTGCCAACGGAATCGGACATGGAACAGGAGGAAAGAGTCCTGATGCTGGAGAATGCTGACATAACCTTGATTACTGCAGAACAAGTGAGAGGGTGGACGCATAAAGATCCGGTATTATCCAGGGTGAGAGAAATGGTGCAACGTGGTGGGCATGAATTAATTGGAGCAGAGTTTGATCCTTTTACATTAAGGAAAGATGAATTAAGTGTACAGGATGGTTGTGTGCTCTGGGGGGCCAGAGTCATCATTCCCAGTGCGGGTAGACCAGAAGTCCTGAAACAATTGCATCAGTGCCATCCAGGAGTGTCCAGGATGAAAGCTATGGCTCGAAGTTATGTGTGGTGGCCTAAGTTAGATCAAGATGTTGAAAGGCTGGTTAAAACCTGTCGTCTATGCCAAGAACATAGGAACGTTCCGGCTGTAGCCCCACTACATCCATGGAACTGGCCAGACAAACCATGGCAAAGATTGCATGTGGATTATGCTGGACCATTCATGGGAAAAATGTTCTTGGTCTTGATTGATGCACATTCAAAATGGATGGACGTGTATCCTGTGAACTCAGCCACATCTGCTGCCACCATTGAATGTTTGCGTACAAGTTTCAGTAACCAGGGACTACCGGAACTTATTGTATCAGATAATGCTACTTGTTTTGTTAGTGCTGAAGTTAAAGAGTTCCTGAACAAAAATGGAGTACAGCATGTTACTTCTGCACCTTATCATGCTTCCAGTAATGGGTTAGTGGAACGGGCTGTACAAATTATTAAAGGCATGCTAAAAAAATGTGTGGAAGGCACGATTGCAACGAAATTGGCCCGAGTGTTATTCAGTTATAGGATTACTCCTCAGACCACCACCGGTCTCTCTCCAGCTGAACTGTTACAAGGACGGAAATTGCGGTGTTCTCTGGACTTTATGCATCCTGATTTAACTAGGAAGATTCAGAAACAACAACAGAAGCAAAAAGCATATCATGATAAGAAGGCCCATGAACGCAGTTTTGGTGTGGGAGATCCAGTACTGGTTCGCAACTTTAGCTATGGACCGAGATGGATCCCGGGGGACATAGAGACGGTGACTGGACCACTTTCTTATAAAGTAATGCTGGGCGATGGGAGAGTGGTCCGAAGACATGTGGATCAAATTCATGGCCGACAGAAATTGCTTGTGGACCTTTCAGGGGAGGACATGGACGGTAAATCTCCTGATTTTGACTTTTTTGACAACTCTGTGCCTGTAGGTTCGAAAGAGACTGAGGAAACAGGGGCTGAGGACATTCCTGGGGACGTTAATCCCTTTGAAGCAGCTGGGGATTCTTCTCAAGCTGCTGAGATAATACCTGAAATTAACAAGTCTGCTAGCCCTGTGGGGGTTATGAGAAGGTCACAAAGAACCAGGAGATTGCCTGGTCATTTGAAAGATTATGAAATTAAGTAAAAAAAAAAAAAAAAAAAAAAAAAGATTATTTTGTATTTGTATGTAACGGTATTGTGGATACAGGATTGTACAATGAAGTTAATAGTATGTGATTAATTTGTTAACTTGGGGGGAAGGGGATGTTGTAGAGTGAGCTTTTGTAGATTGACCTGTAGGGGGCAATCTAATGTTGTTTGACTTTGGCTTAAGAGTAGCAAAGAAGAACCTGTTAGACACACATGCATTCCACCTGGGCTGTTATCACCTGTACTGCTGGCTTGATGTTTCCTGAGTAAATTTACTTCTTGAACGGATTTGTCTCCTCCAAGTTATTACAGAAAGTTTAATGTGTTTTAGGAAGGAATCTTCCAGTGAACATAGACAACCATTGTGGGGGTGAGGGGGGAAAGCGATATAAACCTAAAATTCTCGCGACAGCAGCATCTGTCCAAAGTTTAATCTTAACCGTTCTATTTCATCAGATACGATCTGTAAAACAGGGCTTTAAGTGTAAAATACGAACTTGTCCTTTAACCTTATGATTTGAAATGATTTGTTTTTCGCTTCTTTGAGTGAAACTTCCCAAAACTGGAAGTTCCTCTCATAATTTAGGCTTGTTATGAAAAAGGTGGAAAGGTGGCATTATGAAATGCTCTATATGAAATCAAAGTGTGTAAACTGATGTTCAGTGTCAGTGTGGATTAAACATTTAAACGTTATAATGTTTTAATCAACAGGATGTTCTGCTGTATATCTAGGCTATAGTTTTGTATCAGATCTTTTTTGAACGTTCTAATGACACGGCGGCAATGCATCATAAATGTTGCCATAATTTGTGGTTATACGGAGAAGCTTTCTGTGTAATTCATTTCCATTATCCTAAGTAATACAGGATGTGAACTGGGCAACGAGTTACTCTGACTAAGCTAATGGACATTAGGCTCACGCAATATTTATACGCTCCACATATAGTAGTAGTCACATGCTCATGACAAGTGGTCATATTTGTGCATTTCCTGCTTCCTCCCTATTGGCTGGTGTTAATCATTCCAAGAAAGTGCACATGAGATAATGTAGTCATATCACCTGTGTGTTTACCAGCTGAGTCATGAAGAGGACACACCTAGCCATTTTAATGGTTAATTATGTTATGTTAACTATATCTGATTATAAAATCATTTTATGAGAACCACAATAATGCCACATGTGCAGTCATGCCGCTATTATATAGCCTAACTAAGGAATAATGATTGACTTGAAAGGTCCAAAACTGATGACAGTTTTAGTCCTTAGTTATAGTGTCAATACTTCAATTTGGTTTTCAAATGAGGTGCGGTTTCTCACATGATCTTGTTTTTCATTTGCATTTATTTCCCTTAAACTGTGACAATTTTCATTTTTTTTAATGAAAGGACACATATTTCACACAAAGGACACAATGTTTGACATCTGGTTAGTCTTGACCTGAGGTTCTAAAAATACTGTGCCACTGTTTCTACTGTAAAATATTGTTACTTTAACTTCTTAAAGGCCAAAACTGTCTACTTAAGCCAAGAGATTGCACATATTCCATAAGTGTGGATTCAATTCGCTGCATTTAAGTGGCTTATTTAATTTTTCTGTTTTTGATTTATGCCTAGATTTCTAGCTGTTGTGGTGTTTGTAACAAGAAGAGGCTTGATTAGTTAAACAAACTAACCTGTAACCGATGGGTAGAATTATGGATATATATATAATGAGGATTATGCGGTAGTACTATTCAAACGTTTGGGGTAGGTAAGATTTTTTTTAAATGTTTTTTTCAAAGAAGTCTCCTTACCAAGGCTGCATTTATTTGATTAAAAATGCAATAAAACAGAGATATAGTGAAAATAATATTATTATAATTTAAAATAACTGTTTCCTATATGAATCTATTTGAAAATGTAATTTATTCCTGTGATGGCAAAGCTTGGCAAAGATTTCAGCATCATTACTCCAGTCTTCAGTGTCACATGATCCTTCAGAAATCATTCTAATATGACGATTTGCTGCTCAAGCAACATTTCTTATTATTATTATCAATTAATATTTTTGTGGAAACCTTTTTTTTTTATGATAATTATAAAGTCCAAAAGAACAGCATGTATTTGAAATGGAAATCTTTTATTATATTCTAAATGTCTTCACTGTCATAATTGATTCATTTAATACATCCTTGCTGAATAAAAGTATACATTTCTTAAAAAAAAAAAAAAAACGTTTGAACGGTAGTGTTAATGATTGATGAATCCAAACATATTGTGTTTACATGACCGCTAAATAAAGTGATTGGGTTGATTCTCACAAGCCTCAAATCAGAAATGATCTTTTGAGATGCTTGCAATGCACAAATATACAGAGTTTCCCGTGGTTTGCGCACACTAATCATCCACCTACAATTTCTTTGTTTTAAAAAGCAGACTTTTTAATATTTATCTATTTCGGGTCGTAATTCAGAGACGACGAGCACTTGAAACTTGTGCCGTCCGTGCCGCTTATTAAGCAGTGAAAAATCCCAAAACAAGGTGTCAAGGAGTCTGAAGCCAGTCTGGTGAGACGTTGAACTACTTCACAGATGATGAGTGGAAGGAGACTTTAGAAAAGGGGTGTCCACTCCAAACTCGCTCCTGGAGCGCCTCTATCCTGCTGAGTTTAGTTTCAAACACACCTGCCTGGAAGTTTCTAGTATGCCATTGCCTAGTAAGACCTGGATTAGCTGGATCAGGGTGTGTTTATTTGGGATTGGAGCTAAACTCTTCAGGACAGTAGCCCTCCGGAAGAAGGATTGGGAAACCCCTTTATTAGTCTAAAGTGCAAAGAAAATATTTGTCCGTAAGCTAGATATTTCATGCTTATGTATGTTGATTTATTTGTGGGCTCGTAGGAATTTTGAGGCAGTGAGCATCTGCAAAATTAATAATTGGATGTGAAATGTCTCAGCAACAGTAGTCAGGGATGCCGGGATCACATTACACTGTGTGCTTATTTAACAGTTTGGGCCTGTCTGTGTTCACCTTAGAAGCTCCCTTATCTGGCCTCCTTCCAGGGAACCAACATGTCCAGTGACCCCCCTCCTCCTTACCCAGGGGGCCCCAATGCCCCACTTCTTGAGGAGAAAAATGGACACCTCCAGCTTCTGTAAATACCTAGACATTTTTCTCTTCTCTTTAGACATTTGAAATGAACTTCTACTTTTTAAACCTGCTTTTAATAGGTAAATGCAATGGCTTGAAGAAACGCTCGCACCATCCTTAGCTGCAGAATTTCAAATGTTTTCTAGGAAACCATGGAAACTTGAATGTAAACACTTTCCTCACAACCTTTCAATGGGCCACTAGAATTGCATGGGAACTAGATTTCTTTTGTTTCACTTAATTATAGCAACATACAGCATGTTTAATGATGAAATAACAACAACAACACCTACATGTATTATTATTACCATCACTTTGGTGTTAGCAGGAAAGACTATACATATGAATATATGAACTCTGTAAGATGTCTGGTTGAAACCACACTACTGTCTGTGTATAAAAATGTACTTTGATTTACAGTGGAATCATAAAGTCTGACGCCACAGGATTCTGCAAAAGATCACTAATACATTTTGTGACCATTTAAACGCATTTAAACTTTCAACTCATCAGGTTTGATACAAACTTGTGGAGATCATGCAGCTCGAGTGCTGCTGTTGTTGAAAAATGAAAATGGGCTTTGTTGTTGGTTCCACTTTTCACTCAAATTGGCTGATATAGTAATTTGAAAGGAAGAATTTTGTATTGAATAAAAAAAAAAATACTATTATTAATTAATGCAAGTTAACAGTCCATTTCACAAGTGGTCTCATATGTTTGGACACCACTGCATGTTTATTATTAATTAATTCGAGTTAATTTATAAATGAATTATTAATTATGATTATAAATCTGTTTCCCTCAGCAGCCACTGCTCCAGTAATGACAGGACCTCCACAAGGACAGCCGCTGCCTCCAGAATACGGGCCTCCACCTTATGAAGCCACACCTGGCTTTGTTCCTCCGCACGTCCCAGGCGAAGGTCCCAAGCCTATGTCTATGCCTATGCATATGCATATGCCCATGCCTCATCCTCACGGTGGGTGTGCCAAAACCAAACTCGCACACTAATGCATCAGCAGCCATTCACAGATCATTAGCATTTCAGAGTGAAGAGCTTGCAATAATGCTAAATCAAAATTAGGGCTGTGCGATATTGAAGAAAAATGCGATATGCGATAACTCCTTAAATAATGCGATATTCGATATGCAATACGATAATGCTTAAAGTGTGTAAAATAAACTTAAATTATCTTTAAAATATATTCAAAATTATATAACCTACATGTGTTTCACATTCTTTTTATGACAAAAAAACATCCTTCTAACTTCTGAAAGTGAACATCAGTGTTTTACTGTAGCATAAGACGTGTTATTATAGCGTCAGTGTAAACCACAGGGTTTCAGGTTATCCTACATTAGGTTTATTTAATAAAAGATACTGAATCATAAAATATAAAAATAAAACATTGCTTAGTTTTCACTGTATGAATTAAATATATCCTGATACTTATTAAAGCTAAAAAACTTTGTCTTTTGTTCATGACCCCATTTATTGCAAGCTGTTGCGATATGCATATTGCGATATATACATTTGCGATATTTCGATAAATTCGATATATTGCCCTAAAATGTTGTGATGCGACAAGTGACGAGCAACAAGTGATTTTTCTGTTCGCGATGCAACTGAAAGTGATGTGTCAGGGCTTTGAGCACGCTTACACAAAACATTGTTACAGTGTAATAATAAATTTAAGTACTGAGTAATATTAACTATCTACCTATACTAAAGGGTTAGGATTAGGTTGTGGTTCAGGGTTAGTTGCATGTAATAATGTGTAACTTACACTTATGATTCTAGTAACTATACTGTATGTAACGTGTAACAAGGACACTGTACAATAAAATGTAAATGTAAATAAAACCAGATTAAATTCAGACTTTAATTCTCATATAAACATTGATCAGCGAACATAAAGAGAAGCTCAAACGTGCTGCGTTACACACGAGAATGAACCTCATTGGCTATTGCATGTATTGATCTTCCGTTTACCACAACTGATGTGTGAGTAGATTCATGTTTTTGTTAATTAAATTCTTAAAGGAGAACTCCGGTCAATTTTAACATTGAGCTCATTTTTTGGTAAATTTGGAGTGCTGTCAATACAGAGAACAACGACAAAAATCGGTGTTGCCTACACCGTGTTATCCTCTTTTTAAAATTTGCACCCTGTTGACTTCAATGGGGCAAGTTGTTTTAAACCTGCTTTTAGCCTCTTAACATCCTTAATGTTTCATTACAAATGCCCAGCCATGTTAGATGATAACTTCAGAGTGAACACGAGTGAATCTGACTGCAGTAGATGTGAAAGATATGAATAAAAATGATGTTATATCAGCCAGCGCAAATACCTGTATTGTCGAGTTCACGCGCGTGATCATATGTAACTAAACCTATGCGCGTGAACTCGACAATCGACTACTTTGGACTTCGACCGAAAACAGGAACTAAATACAGGTATTTGCGCTGGCTGAAATAACATCATTTTTATTCATATCTTTCACATCTACTGCAGTCAGATTCACTCGTGTTCACTCTGAAGTTATCATCTAACATGGCTGGGCACTTGTAATGAAACATTAAGGATGTTAAGAGGCTAAAAGCAGGTTTAAAACAACTTGCCCCATTGAAGTCAACAGGGTGCAAATTTTAAAAAGAGGATAACACGGTGTAGGCAACACCGATTTTTGTCGTTGTTCTCTGTATTGACAGCACTCCAAATTTACCAAAAAATGAGCTCAATGTTAAAATTGACCGGAGTTCTCCTTTAATTAAATCTGTTTATCATATAAAGCAATCGTGCCAAGATGTGTAGAACTATCTTCAAGGGAAAGTTCACCCAAACATTTAAATGCTCTCATAATTTACTCAACCTCATGCAAACACAACTGAAGATTTGTAGGAAAATAATCCATACAACCCCAATGTATGAATCTGTGTAATAAAAATACGATAAAAAAAGAAAAGATAACTCGTGATCGATATTTTAAGTGTCAAACGAGCAACAGCCATTCAATGGCATTATATGGGCTCACAAAGATGGATTATTTTCCTTCAAATGTTTATTTTTGTTTATCTGAAGAAAGAAACAGTCAAATACAATCGGGGATGGGATGATGGTGAGTAAATTATGACATGTTTGTGCGAACTAACTTTATCCTCAAAATTGATGTGGTGCAGGTGGTTACTACGCCCCCCCTGGGCACTTTCCTCATCCGATAGCGGAGCACTATGGTCCGGGGCCCAGTCACTTTGGTCCAGGTCACACAGCCACAGTTCTCTCCCCTCCTGGCACCACCACCACCGTGACTGTTCTACAGGGGGAGATGTTTCAGGCGGCTCCAGTGCAGACCGTATGTCCACACTGCCAACAACCCATCACCACCCGCATCAGCCACGACATCGGCCTCATGAATACTCTAATCTGCATGTTCTGCTTCTTTGTCGGGTAAGTGATGAACTGAACGGCACAATATATGATATGATCTCTCTATCTGTGAAATTATTTTTTGGTTATATTTTCTTTTTCTGCATGGACTACATGTCTTTGAGTTGGCCGACATACAATTTTATAAGTAAGGGATAATGTAGAGCGAGGTGGTTGAGGCGCTTCGCGTCAGGATCCTGATCAGCCTGTCGGGGTTGTATTTGCTATAACAACCGCCTCGCTCTACATTATCCCGCTTATTACATGGCTACCTACCACATAAATCAATAATTTGACAAAATATTGATTTAAAAATGAGTTTATTGATTTAAAAATGCTTGTATTGCTTCCGTTAAAGAACACCGTGTCCATGGCAACGCTCTGTTTTTCATGGCAACGGTGTGACGGTATACTTAGCAGTGTCTGTTATCAAGAAATAACAGACTGCATTCTACATTAGAATTTAACCAAGCCATGTAATACAAAATAATAATAAAAGTGAATGCTAAATAAGTTTTTTCTTAAGATTTAGAGGCTTTTTTTCTTCATTATAATTGCAGGACAGTTGTTTCACGCTCACTTTTTTGACTTTATGTTCATACAAAATATCTACACCACTGTTCAAAAGTTCGGGATTTTTAATGTTTTTGAAAGAAGTCTCTTGTTCACCAAGGCTGCATTTGTTTGATCAAAAGTTTAGTAAAAACAGTAATTAGTGACATTATTACAATTCAAAAGAAAATAATTTTCTATTGTTATATATATATATATATATATATATATTTTAAAATGTAATTTACTTCAAAACTGAATTTTAAGCATCATTACTCCAGTCTTCAGTGTCACGTGATCCTTCAGAAATCATTCTAATATGACCTGATTTGATTCTCAAGAAACATTTCTTATCGTTATTATCAATATTGAATACGTGCTGCTTAATATTTTTGTGGAAACAAAAGAACAGCATTTATTTGAAAAATAAATCTTTTGTGACATTATGAATCTCTCTTTTGATAACTTCAATGCGTCTTTGTCGAATAAAAGTATTAATTTCTTTCGAAAAATCTTACTGACCTCAAACTTTTGAATAGTAGTGTAAATAAATTTGAATACAGAAATAAAAAAACGTGCACCATAAAAAAAATGCAATTCATGCATGCATGGCCTGAATGCACCTCTTGTATGTAGTTTTGAATAAATTAATACATAATGAGCCCTGAATGATGAACCATACAGTACGCTCTTGAGATCTCTCATGACTTTTGTCTTTGTTTTACAGTTGTGATCTAGGTTGCTGCTTGATCCCCTGTATTATTGACGACCTCAAGGATGTGACACACACTTGCCCCAACTGCAAGGGCTATATTTACACATACAAGCGCATATGCTAACAGTCTATCCCATTAACGATCGTGCTGTGACCTCATTCTGGTGGGTGTTGAAGACTCACTTTCATTTCCGTCTGCTCTGTGATCGCCCCAGCTGACCGCTCGTATTTCTAGACATTTCTAGCTTTATGTAACTATTGATTCTCACATTTTATTGACACGCACTTGATGTAGTTACTGACACCTCTAAAATGAAGCAGAGGGCATGAAGGATCGGTACGTTTTAATATGCACAATGGTCATTGTTTCATCAATGCACTGTTTAATTTTGTTAATTTTTTTAGCAGTAAAGCAAAGTGGTACGTGTAGACAATATGTGAAAACAGTAACCTTAAGCTCATTTGTGAATATTACTGAGTAGCGAATATGACTGAATTTCACTACAGGGTCAGTATTGTTGGAATGTAGGATTATTATTTTATGCATTATTGTTTTATTTTAACATATTCAAATGAAAGTCTTTAATGGCTGGGTCTGGGACCGTTTAACGTTGTCCTGGAGTAACATTGTTGCTTTTACATGTGAAAATTGCGTCTATATGTGGCATTTTATGCAAATGTTATGGAAAGAAATTTCTTTCACTTTTGATATGTTTCCAATTTATTATGTTTGTCGACAAGACTCGTTTGATTTGATATGCTTATATATGAAACATGCATTTTGTGTGTAGATGTGTCATTTTAGTTGAAAGGTTTCTATTGATAAGGGATATGTATGTCCATCTAAATCTCCTTTTAGTAATTTTGGGATACTAGATAGCTTTCATTAAAGCACATGGTGTTTTAATATGCCGTGCACTTCATGTTAGGGTCAATATTTGTGGAATTCAACCAATATACATTTAATATGTTTTTGAACTGTGAATCAGAACTATAGCCATGGTGCTTTTCAAACCACTATACTAGCTGTTCTGTGTTGTCAATAAGCTGTTTGAGCCTTCTCTAAACTATCATCGGTTATCCAGGTCAATTTACCCGTCATTAATGAAGTGGGTCTGTTTGTTGATATTAAGATCAGTGTAGAATCATCTCTAATCACACATTTATTTGAACATTTATTCTGGCCAGAACTGCTGAACAACATGTTTAGAAGTGGCTGTTGCGTTGTTATTTTTTTTCCTTTCTACTTAACGTGGTGAAGTTGTCGTCTTCTTCAAAAAGGGAAGAAATCTCTTGTAAAGGCTGTTCAAAAGCTGCTTTGCTGTTGGAGTTCACCAGCATGATGAAATGCGCTGCATGGCATCACTGTAATCTTGCATAGCGCTTTATTGGGCCATATGTCCCCTCAGTGTGTCAAGCTGGGCTTGTTGCTGCACTGGGCTTCATAACTCAAAGCAGATTAACCGTTCACTTATTAATACTGTGTGTAACAGGCCACAAGGACTTAAATGATGATTGTCCTGATTTTTCCTTTTTGTGGTCAGATTGTGATTTCTGTGGAATCATCCAAAGAGATTGTTTCCGTTATTTGGTCATTTCGGAATAGATGTTTGTTCTGGTTGTGAAATTGCAAACTTTGAACAAACATTTTGCTCAGTCCAACAATGTGATTTATTGCTGAAATGGTACAGAATACAAAAGCTTCAACATCCACAGTGCTCAAGACAATATATATAAGCACTGTATTATTAATTACTGCATTATTAATTATTATTTACCGTAAGGTTGATTGTCCAATTTTCTTTCTTTTTTTGTGGTCAGACTTGTTATTTCTCAGGAACCATCTGAAGAGATTGTTTCCTTTATTTAATCATTTCTGAATATCTCTGTCCAAAAAATGTGATTTAATGGTACAAAATTCAAACACTACAACATCAGCAGTGATTAGACTATCGCCCAGTTTTCACAGACAAGACTTAAGCCTAGTCCCAGACTAAACTGCATGTTTGAGCTGTCTTAAGTGAAAGCAAAGTGCACTGACATTTCTTAAAATATGTCAGCACCATTATTTTGTCTCAAGATGCAGATCAGGAAGGTTTTTCCGCTGTTCACTTTTGCCTAAAGCTACACCATGTAAATTTTGGCCCTGAAGCGTAAAAAATAAAACAAAATGTGTCTTGGTCGTGCCACGGCTCTAGCACCGGTTTACCGGTGTTCAGGGGTTTCTTTGGAGGTTTGCCGTTTTGAATGATTCACGGTGAATTTTTCTCGTTTGTTGTGACGGCAAACTTTTATCTTCACGCTACTGCAACAACATAAAGGCGGAGCTACTTTTCTCTGTGTACGTATATATACGGACACATCGTGACACGCACAGGCGAATGTATATATTTTTATCCACAAAATCCGTCCCTACAGCTCGTTATTATAGATTCATCAAAGTGTATTGGGCAAAAGTAAAGACATTTGGAAAACATTTTCTAATTAATAACATGCTATCAAACACAAGTTACACAGTGTAGCTTTAAATGCAGATTCAGATAGGCTATTAATCATCTTTCTCCTGTAGACAATCTGCCAATATTATAGCAGTTTATAAATCAGAATCTCCGTCTTTCCATTGTAGTATTTAACATGAAGGAAAAAAATGTAGCAATTGCTGGTGTGTAAATGTATTTAAACTTGCTGTCTCATTGTAAATGATTCTTTTTAATCAGATCTGTCCAACGAACACTGGATTTTTCCATAGTATTTGCCTCATACGTGTATGGAGGCATTACAAAAATAAATTTTGCCACATTAAGTTCTATTTTCTAAGTTGAAATTCCAATGATCTATTTTCTGACTGAAAAAAAGGACTCATCCCACCCTGCTTTATTTAATCGAAAATTAACCAAGACCCATAAAATCATCAAGATACCTCTCCATCAAACATACGGTACACAAAAAATATATGTCTGTTTGATTACTGAAAGATAATCTCCAGTAAATAAATATGCATGTTAATGAGGTTTACTTGCACAATCCAGGCTGGCTCCCTTTAATCTAATATGCTCTTGACTACGTAGGTCTACTTGCTTTGTGAAGTGACTTGATGCTGTTGCAGACAGTAGATGTCAAGCTTGTGTTACAGGAATGCAGTTGTAGATAGATGCCCTGAGAATAGTCCGTGGCACTACACCAGGTGCCACGCTCAACTGAAGTCTCAAATGTGTATGTAAAACAAAACTTGTGGACTTAATGATTATTTGAACAAATAAAAAGACTATAACATATATGAGATGTAATTGTATTACTTGCGCTCACACACACGCACACACACACATCAGGCCAGATGTATATGATGTGGTTATTGCACATAACCGAATGACACATGCACATTCTGTTACAGTTTGTGAAAATAACGTTTTTTAATCCATATAAATGACACAGTTTTGGCTCAAAAAAAAAAAAAAAAAAAATGAAACCAGAATATTTTATTATGAACACATATTTTGAGTCTCAAACAAAGTCCAAGACTGATTTAGTCTCTCCAACGATGCCCACATTGTATATTGCAACACTTGTAGAAAGTTGTCATTGGTTCATCAGCAGACCTAGTTTGAATCTGCATAAAGTAGGCCCTTGGGTGCTCACATTTTGGACAAGGTTCTTCAAAGAAAAAGAAAAGAAAATGTTATACTCAAAATAAATCAAGTACACTTATTTAAAGCCACCTGAATGTGCGATTAAAAACACATAAGTACTTTTTTTGTTATTACATTAGGATACACTGTTTTACCTGGAGTGGAATCCACATTTTCCCAAGCAGCAGCGCCCCCGAGAACATCATCAACCTCCTTCAGTTTGGGGTACATTCTGTTGTTTACCTGTCACAACAACCAACCATTATTTCAACACACAATAGATATATATCATATCAGAAAGTTTTATGCTGGCAGCGTCTCAAAAACTCCATTGACAACATTTTTGAGGGTGTTTTGACAAAAGTTTTAAATTAACTTTTTCACTCACACACAGAGCAGCCAATTTGGCTATTACATTAAGTAAAAAACAACAACATATTTATTAAATAAATCTTAATCTGAATTATTGAATTGAAAGCTTTTAGTTTTATGACAGATTATCTCATTGTTTGCGGATACTATAAAAAATAGAATAATTATTTACCATTTTAAAAACACAATTTTAAGTGTGCAAGGTGCAACCCTCTTTACGCTTTGTTTTGCTAATGTTGGAGCATATAATTTATTAATCAATATAAATACAAATAACCCACCAAAATGGATAGCCAAGCGAGTTGAGAGGTGTTACACGCCATGGTTGATTTTAGAAGGTATTTTATCAACCTTTCTCAGACCCAAAAACCCTTGGTGGGCAGAGTGAGTGGCTTCTACCAAAACTGAATGGAAGGTTCACCTTGTTTAATGCAAATTTAGTGTTATAATGTTATAAGCATTGATCTTATAAAGTGTTCAAATCAAATTTACAAATAAACAACCACTCTATTCAATGAGTAATTTAATCGACGCTTTGCATCATCATCAGATATGTTTGAATCAATCTGTCACATCACTTTATCTTTTCACTTCATTCGAATCGAACGTTCAAATTACATATGTGTTCCAGTTCGTTTATGTGTTATGGTGGTAACGTTAACTTCACATTACCTTCCTCGTGACATTGTGCACATATGGACATGTATTACAAGCGAATCTGAAGCATCTTTGTCCTTCCTCCACGATTAAAACATTCCCACAAGTTGGACAAAACATAAGCATTTTCAACGGCTATATATGATTTTGTTTACTAAATACTGGTATTGTTTTTCTGATCCAATTAAAGTTGGTGTTTACACACATTCTCAGCTGCAGTTGCTACAGGAAGCACATGATGATAAACGTGCCTCACTATTCTAGGCTCGACATGAAACATAATATAAACACAATGGAACATTGATTATAGAGTAAATAAATAATAATAATTTGATATATACCTGGCAATATATACAATTCTTAAATTAAAATATAATTTTTTAAAGAATTATATAGCTAATCCAGGAAATATAATTTAAAAACGTACGCGGAACTAAAGTTTGGTGCATCATATAAATCTTCCGACAGCGTGTTTGTTAACATATGAAGAAAGCTGAAACGAAGCATTTTGATGATACAGTTTCATCAGAAATTTCCGCAGAATGCCTAATGTATTATTTCTAAATTCCATTTATATTCATTGTTAACTTTTATATGACTTGTGTTTCTGTATACTCTTAAATCAGGAAGTTTTCGCTTATTATAAGTTAAAAATGGATGAATTAAAGGAAGAAAACATCAAGAATGTCGACGTTGCTGACTTTGCCGAGAAAACCGTTGTAGATGAAATTAAAGGGGAGCAAGAAGAAGAAGAGGAAGAAGAAGAAGAGGAGAAGAAGAGGATGAGGAGGCATTGCCACATTCTGAATTTCTTGACATCTTCGAGGAAGGCTTGGCTCTGATAGTGCAGGACCCTTTACTGTGTGACCTGCCAATTCAGGTGTACCATATACAATCAAGTTTTTATTCGAAAAATGTTAAAATCAGCTGTTATTAATGACTTTCTGCAGAACATTTCATTATTATCTTTTCTGCTCTCTGAAATCGTTTGTTCTATCTGCTCAGGTCACATTGGAGGAGGTGAACTCTCAGGTGGCTCTGGAATACGGTCAGGCCATGACAGTTCGTGTTTCTAAGCCTGATGGAGAAGTCATGCGTGAGTTTTCTTGGAGTCGCTCTGAATTGTTACACATTTATTGATTCTAACCGGAGCAAATCTCTTCACAGCTATCGTGGTGGTGCAGTCTGCTACGGTTCTGGATCTCAAGAAAGCCATTTGCAGATATATGGAGCTGAAACAACAGCGAGAGGGAGGTGTCAAGCACATCAGCTGGTAAGATATAAAATAATGTGACAGGTAGGCTATATGATACTGTAGGTTTCATTACGCTAAAGCCCCCCCATTTATCCTTTCAAGGAAATACGTGTGGAGGACATTTCATTTGGTCTTCAACGGGGAGAAATTAGAAGATGACGAGAGAAAGCTGAAGGAGTGAGTCCAAACAATCTGCTGCTTTTGGAGAAATGTGTAAAAACGGCACAATAGTTAATTTGCTTGAATTACATAAATTATTTTTCATGTGGTTTAAATATGACTGTGCTTTCCTTTATTCTCAGCTACGGGATCAGGAACAGAGATGAAGTGACGTTTTTGAAGAAACTAAAGAAAAAATGAACACGGACAATCTCCAGTTCTTACTTATATCTCTAATTTGTAAATAGTCGAGACATTTAAAGGAATAGTTCATCACAAAAAGGAAAACTCATCCTCGTGGCGTTCCAAACACTTTTTTTTTTCCTGTGGAACAAAAAAGGGAAAATGTTGATTTTTTTTATTTCTTTTTTTGCCCCAAAATGCTTTTTAAACTCTCTTTTCCACACAACAACATTTAAGTGACCACACTGCTATCTAAAATAATAAAAAAAAAAAAAAAAAATCAACGAAAGGAAAGATTTTCAGTTGAATAACAACCTATATTTCGTATAATTTAAGGAGATTTGGAATAACGTACAAGCCATATGGCCTAGTTTTATGGTGCTTTTTTGTCCTTTTTGGAACTTGGCAGCTGTGGTCACCATGAACTCTGGTTCAAATTCACCTTTTTTATTTAATTAAACAAACAAACAGACAGCAACTACAAAACAAAAACAGAAACCCAATATGTCATGCAAATGCATGGATGTTAGGCAAGGATGCAAATGTTTGCTAGGCCTACTTGATGAAGACACTTTTTTATTAATGTACATATTGTACATCCACAAAACTCACTGTAACGACTTGTCTTATGAAGGTCTTTAAAGTCATATTTGTGGGATTTTATGTTGCTTTTATATTGATAAAAAATACAAAAATCTGAACATGATTAAAATACAAGTTGTTTTTAAGAGTGCAGTTTTATTCCCCTTGTTGTTATTTTAATATAGTCCCACCAGAACCTGCTGTAACACTATATATAAACTATATATAAACTATATAGACAGTTACAGACCCCTGTCGTGACATGCCATGAATTTAGTAAAATACAGGTAAACCACACACTTTAAATATTGTGAACATGTTCCTCGTACTGTTACACTACAGTAATATGATGACCAGCCTCTTATTTCCTTTCCATTTATTTCCTTGATACTGCAATGAATGTGAAGAGCGACTGATGAGAAGCAACAGCACACATGGGTAACTATTTGTCATTTTGAACCACTTTTACTTAAAACAGATATTTACTGTTTATTCACATTGTAATTGTGCTTGGGTTAAGTAGTATTTTTCATATCAGGAAAAAAACTATGAAACAGTATTCTTGACTAGACACTTGTTGCATCTCTTTCAGAGAGGACACTGTATGAAGTTATGAGGCTCTCGGATGTTTAAGTGAGCTGCCGTCTCAACCCTCAACATGCCTCAATACTCTGATGAGCATTTTTCGAGTGTCGATGAGGAGCTGAACAAGCTGTCCTTTCGCAGACAGCATCTCACGGATAGACGCAATGTCCTGGCCATGCTAATCCAATTCAAGCGAAACAACGGGCAAAATGAGCAACGTTAGTACGAGTCGATGGAACTATTTGATGAATTATTAACCGACTTACAAATGAAGCAAAGAAACTGAAAGACATTTGGAGATTATTTTTTAAATGAAGAAATTTATGTGAATACAGAGATTTTAACGGGAATACACTGATGTTTTGTTACTCACACTTGATCTTTGTGACCAACAGAGTATTCCAAAGAAACTGGAGAACTTCAACAAATTGACGAGGATCTTAAAATTCTCTCTGACAGGAAGATTCAACTTGAGAAAGTGCAAGAAGAGGGCTCTCATGTAATAGGTAAAATGACTCCTCATGAGGTTTGCCAAATATATTCAAACATTTGGAAGCTGACCGCTGTAGTCGTAGGCCTATTTAAAAGTATAGTTGTCATATGTTTGTATGTTTTTATTTCGCAGACACAACTAAGTCATCTAGCGTCATATTTATAGACAGTCCACCTCCGTTTCCAGGTTAGTACGTTTTTGTTTTTTTAACGGTAACACTTTTACAATAAGGTTCCATTTGTTAGCATTAGTTAACTACAATAGTTAACATGAACTAACAAGAAAAAATAGGTAACACTTTATAATAAGTGTAGTGTAAAAAAGTAGGCTACATATGAGATAATTAAACAATAATAATTTAATTGCAGTGATAATGAAGAACTCACTATTTGTATATAGTCTATTAATGTTTTAATTACAGTTACATTTACAATTTCTTCTACGTCAATACAAAATACAACAGGACCAGAGCTTCCTGAAAGCGTCTTGTGTGTTTTCTTAGCCCCGCAGGTTATTCTGGATGTTAAGCAACTTCCTCGACACTCCTCTAAGACCCAGTGTCCGTTCTGTCGCCAATATGTAACCACAGAGGTCATGACCAAAGCTGGCAGTTTGACTTATCTTGTGTGTTTGATTTCCATGGTTTTTTGGTGAGTTGAACTATTTACCTAATTTGCTTTATTTATTCTCATTCATGGTCCTGTATGCGATTACCCTTGTCTTTCTGTCATGACATATTTGTGTTTATGACTGTTTCTTGTGTAGTTGTGTAGCTGGCTGCTGTATAATCCCGTTCTTCGTGGATAACTGCAAAGACGTCATTCACAAATGTCCAAAATGTCGCAGTAATATAAACACGTGCAAAAAGTTCTGAGGAATGGAACTGTAATAATGTCAATTGAACTAAATCACCAGCATCTGTACTGAAGAGTCTTATTTTTGAATATCGCACACAACTAAGGCGGCTGGAATTGTTTCGGAGATGTCATACTGAACTTTTTACAGGGACAATCCCCATGGAATTACCTGCGTGCCTTAAAGGATGCAATTGCGATATCCGATATTGTTTCCTCTCTGCAGGGACCAAGCCAAGCTTTCGGCTAACCTTAAAACGTTCCAGAACTATGCGAAAGGAAAACGGAATATATGTCTGAATCTTCAGGATGACTTTCCAGTCTTCTGGTTTGAACTTCACTGCTAAGTTTTTATTTTGGGTTATTACACTATCAGGAATATAAAACAATGGAATCAAGAAGCAATACTATGATAAAATTCCTGATTGCTTTTGGATGTAATGGAGTAGGAGTTCTTCAGCTGATAAAAACACAATCTTGTTTTGTAGACCATAAGTTATGATCTTTCCTTTGAGAAACATATTATCTCTGGTACAATGTCAAATGTTAAGTTTATTTATTGTGTAGCTTTCCTTGAATCATAACTGAGGTTATGCACTGCTGGAACATGGTTCTGTGTTTTGGAGGGCCAAACAAGTCATTTCAGTGGTTTCAAATACAGAAACATTTTAATGATAAAAAGCTGTATATACAATAAAGATATGTACAAAGAAAACCTCCAAAAATATTTACAGTTGCACAAATACATTTGAATAAAAATGTATATTGTAAAAATATATACACTGTGCAAAATATGAGGCATATGATCTACATCACACTTCAAAGGGTCAGTATGTTTTCAAATATTTCTCTTCTTTACCTCTTAATAACAAATAGCAATTACTCTAAAAAAAGAATACAAGGTTCATCTGAGGTTTTGTAATAGGGTTTTGCTCCACCACGTCTTTTTTTACAACAAAAATATTTATAGAGGCATAAAATATGTGTAAAAAAAAAATATATATATATATGTGTGTGAGCACTGCATAAATGCAGTAAAATTGCATGTTTACAAAATTAAAAGCTTTGGGTCTCTGTCAGAGACAGAAATGTGGTAATTACATTTCTAAATATAGAAATACATTCTTTCATGTTGACGTGTTTGGATTTAGAAATGATTGTCTGAGCTCATGATCAGTACAAGGTCAAGTAAATGCATTATTTGGCATATTTTCACAAAGTGTCCAGGGGGAAATCTGTTATTATATCTGTCAAACACTGCAAAGAAACATTTCTTAGAGTGATACATCGAAAGGAAGTGTGGATAAAAAAGAAAGAAAACTTTTTTCAAAACATTCCAGCAGATGTCGCTACATTGTCACATTTGATAGAAAATCTATCTAAACTAAAAAACATTTGGACTGAAATCTAATTCAATCTGACAAATAACTTGAAAAGATGAGGTTTAGGTACATTCACAAAGGCATATCACCCGCCAGCTACCTGTACTTCAGTGGTTATGTAGAAAGAAGCTTGAATTCTGTGAAATATAGTGAATTAAGGCCTCAGCAGTTCATCTAAATCCAAAGCAAAAGTCTGCTCTACTGCAGCAAAGAGTCTGACCAATCAAAATGCTGCTGCTCTCCGATGTCATTCTGATCGCCTCATATGAATATGGAAATTTCACTGGTCCAGTTTAGTGTTTCCCTGGTCAAGTCACGCAGCAGTGCCAATTCAGCTGGTCTGTAAGAGCTAAATCGTGTCTCTACTCTTTTGTTAGAGATGATAATGGCCCCTAATCTCCCTCCCTCTCTTTGGCCCCATGACGGGTTTGGTAAACAAACTTGCTCTAACCTTCCCCAGTCCACGCACTAAATAAATTTGAAATTTTCATACATTAAATGTTATTATTTAGCTGCCACAATTTCGAGTACCCTAATGCAACGGCTAACAGCTCATTGACCGTGATATATTTGCAAAATCTGTGTTAAAAAGTGATAGTTCAACCCAAAATTACAATTCTGTCATCATTCACTCACCTCACATGGCTTCTTTCTTCAGCAGAACACAAAATGAGATATTTTGAAGAATGTTTCAGCTGCTTTTTAAAATATTTTTAAGTCATTGGGATTTCGTTTGAAACTTTCAAGCTCCAAAAAGAACATAAAAAGTGATCGATATGGATCCATTTCACATTACCTTTATGATGTACAGATTGAAATGTAGGGGTTTTTGATAAAAAAATTACGAGGTAAAAAACTAAAATTAAACATACACAGATGATTTGTTCACAATAAGACCTATAAACTGTTGAGGAACATAGGGAAGTCGGCTATATATATAGGCATCATTTGGAAGTGTTCTTCACAATCTTTGTAAATTAAACATCATACAAAATGATCCTGTCGCATTGCAATATAATAGTCAAGTCGTATGGATTAATTGCATGCTACCTTTACGTCCAAACTGTTTAAACTTACTGATTTTTTATAGACAGAACAACTGAAACGGCTTCAAAACATCTTTTGTGTTCCACAGAGAAAAATATACAAGTTTAGAATGACATGAGGGTGAGAATAATACCTTTGGATGAACTATACCTTTCAATTCCAAAACTAGAAAGTTTCTGGATAACGTAACTAGCAAAGGCATATTGTATGTATAATTCTTACTTGCTGCAAAATGTGTGATGTGAATCTAATATATATTCTGTCAATTCAAAGGCATTATACTAAATCACAATCTAAAAAACAACATTCTATATAATATAGGCCAGCAGTTTCAAAGACTGCTTCAAAATATGAAAAGCAGAAGTTCACTGCCAAAGTATATAGGTGAAAAACAGTGTCTCTACATTCTTTTTCTGCCTTGAAAGGTGTTGGTGATGATAACAGCAAACAAACCTGCACTTATAGGCACAAATGAGAAAAGCTGATAATTAATGATGGTCACATCTGTTTGCGCACAGAGCATCACTCCACATCCACGGATGCCGAGCTTTACAAGAGTCCGACTGCGCACTGCACGCCTGTTAATGGTCCCTAAGGGTCAATAGATCTTTTTTATTTTGAAAGTC
The DNA here is from genome assembly GCA_033366665.1 of Phoxinus dragarum. Classification (NCBI taxonomy): domain Eukaryota; kingdom Metazoa; phylum Chordata; class Actinopteri; order Cypriniformes; family Leuciscidae; genus Phoxinus; species Phoxinus dragarum. The sequence goes on from JARPMJ010003905.1 coordinate 35,019, forward strand.
TCCCATCTTGATCCCTTTGTGAGCTCAGTCCCAGTGCAACTGTAGATCAGTTGAGTCCAAGAAATCAGAGGAAAAGACAGTCGGAGAGGAGATTCCAGCAGGCCCTGGGATCGTAAGGTCCAACCACTCCATGTTATCAAGGCCGGTGTCTTGTAGATGGAGGGTGGATGAGGGTGTGTCGGTGAAGGTCAGATCTGAAGTGTCCATTGGGGAGTGGGACCGCTCCAGCAGCTGGTTTTTGAGCTCCTCCATCAGACTCTGGGACTGCGGCCCAGCGTCCTCCAGCAGGACCTCCAGCTGGTTATCGGAGGCCAGGGTCAGCAGGCTGGGTGGAGGTGCTTGGGTCTGATTGGGCGTGCGGGCAACGTGTATTCGCGGGGGAGGACGAGACAGCACAGTGTTGATGGGCAGGGTGGTGATGTTTACCGTCACTGGCATAAGTTTATCCAGAGAAGGATCCTGCCTGGCCAGAGGGGATATTTCTGGGAGGGAATGCACAGAAAATGGTTTAGTTATACACATTTTTTGGAGCTAAAATCAAAGATCTGTTCTGTGGTTCTTTCTTTACACAGTTCTCACCTCCACTCTCAATCAAAACGTCAAACAAATCGTCCATGTGCTGACTGGTAGCAGTGGGAACCTTTATGGAAGAATATGAGGTATTAAGACAATAGTAAAGTGTTCAAAATACATTTCAATGTATGCAACTGGCCACTGGCCTGGCCTGTTGTTTCACGGTTGAAATAGAAATGGAAGAGACAAAACAAAAACAACAAACTACTGGAGACGGCAACAACGATAGACACAACTCTAGTTTAAATGAGTCCTGAGACATTTTTTTCCTGTCATAACTTCCGGAGAGAAAATAGTGCAGACACTGAAACTTCCTAGTGTGCATCCCAGACCGCAACATAGTGTCGGCCCAGATCCAGCCCACATCTGGTACGCGTGGAATTCACATGTTCCAGATGTGGCCCGACACTATGTTGCCGCCTGGAATGTGTCGAGTTCATGCATGTGTGCATGTTCTTCAGTTTGTGCATGCTATCAAATGGAGAATGCTTTGAAAGTCTAAGAATTTGCATAAAAGCTGAAGTATATTTTGGGCTTAACTTTAAATTACCTGCATTGTGGCTTGTAGGCCTCTGGTCTGTTTGACGGCCTCCTCGTAACGGGGTGGGTCTTTGCTCTTTGGGCTGCGGTGATTTGGGAATGTCGATGGCTGAAGGATATAGTTGAGCTGACAAGGTGATGGAGGCTGAACAAAACAATATAACTTTCAAACTGTGTAATATGGGTTATTGACAAACAGTGTAATATATAGCATATAATGAAGCACTAGACAACAAAGAGTGCACACATGTTAGCATGTTTCTATGCAGTTTGTAGTGTGTTCTGGGTGGTTGCTATACAATCAAAGTTGTATTGAGAGGTTGTTGACATGTTGCTAGCATGTGTATTTGTTGTGCATACTTGACATCCGCTCTGGTTTCATTAAACCAGATATTATGGCAAAATGATATTTAACTAGCAAGACGACAGTTTACTTTCCCACTTTGTAGACCAGGGGTCAGCAACCTATGACACACGGAGAGATAATCCCAAAAAAATGGACCTCCGGTCGCACGGATGGCTTGTCGGATCTGCGCTCTACCGCAGGTTAAAATCTCACACTTTAATAGTATTTATAGCTCCTAACTTAATAAAACAGGCTGTGTGACTATGAGGAATGATTACATCAAAATGTACGTCTGTATGCAAGTTTGAGGGACTTTATTTAAATTGCGTGCCATAAGTTGCCGAGCCCTGAAATAGACAGTTAAAGTCAATATAGCACCCCTTGTGGCAACACTGAGAAAGCTGTGTGTTGCATTACAAGACCTAAGCTATTTTTGGAGCGCATCAACTCATGAAACGCAGCTTGTGCTAACTAGGAGAATTTGCTGAATACTACAGGCTTAAACTGTGTGTCCACCAAAAGTTTTTTTCCCCTGAGGCCAGAGTATTTTTTCCAATTGTTTGCAATAAGAGTGCCACAGTAAAAAAAAAAGCCAGCAGCGTGACGACTCACAGAACATCTTTTTCACGCAGATTGCTGGGCACTTTGCCCTTGGAAAATGTTGGTAAACACAGTGTTCATCACAGTCACCTTTTCCCCAGCCATCCAATCACAGTGAAGGAGGGTTGGAATAACGTTTGAATGGATTGGCCAAAATTTCCATTGAGCACCAAATCCGTCACAAATTGGATTACTCCAAGGTAATTGAAGAGTTTGCAGCAGCCAAAGCAAAAAATGTCCTCTTTTAAATGGTGAGTCAACTGTATTAATTCATTAAACCTGTCTTAAGTCAACAGTAGGGGTCATATGTGATAAAGTGGCATTTTTTCTCTCAAAAAATTGAACGTAGCGGGCAGCATATCCCAATTTTGCCCAGAGCGATGGATTGTCTTCTTCTGGTCTTGGGTGGAACAAATACTACACTGACCAACCGTCAGTAGAGGATAAGTTAAAGGAACCGTATGTACGATTGTGGCCAAAACTGGTACTGCAATCACTTTCAAAAATCGCTGCAAAAGATGCTTTCCAACAGGTTTTATCGTAGTTTTTGGCTACCACAGAAACCGAAAATACCAAACTTGTCCTTTAATTGAAATACATGTCTTACATACGGTTCCTTTAATATTGCTGGTCATGAGTATTTATGTCTGTACCAGATTATTGTATATCCACAGGCTACCACAATACTAATATGAAAAAAAATTACAGTTCCTCCAAGGGTGTACCAGATAAGGAGTTAAATGCTGCACCTTTAAAGCGTTCTCAAGCACTGGATGTTTTCAGAAAAGCACATGGAATTTTCAGCTGACAAAAAAATGCTTTGGTGGACACATGGCCTTAGAGAACAGACTTCTGTGAGTAGAGAGATCAGTTTGTCTTACTTTGTTAATGGGTCCGTTTGGGGTTGTGTGTCTGGGCGAGACTCTAGGTGAGTTGTTGAGGAAGCACTGGGGCAGATCTGCCATGGGCTGGTTCTGGTTCTGCCTGTACTCAAACCCAGAAGGCGAGCTTCCACACAGGGGTAAAGCCTGCAAACACATACATCAGGAGGCAGAATTAGGCCCACTGCACTGTGCGAGTAAAACATTTTATATTAGTGTGTAACCAGAGGCCTCTTGTTCTTGAACCAACTCCCTGTCTTTTTGATAAGTGTTCTTTCTGATTTTCTCTGTACTTTCAACTTCTGTCACTTAAATAGCCAGGTCTGCATTTGATGTTGTTGAGAGGGTAATGCATCACCTGAACTGAACTGCTATTGCCAGGGCAACATCAGAGATAAGTGCAAAACACATAGCAGGCCTCAGAAAGGCTTTCCATTTCAAGCTACGTGCCAAATCAGAGAGAAATGCGTCTGGGCCTTGTCATCACAGTAGTCAACTGAACTGGATTTATGAAGTGTCGGAACACTCAGAGCAAAAGGAAAGGTTAAGATCTACTGTACAAGCACCATAAAGTATACATGCACAACAACACAACTAAGAGAATACAATATATTTCTAATTGTTGTATTATTTTTATTATTTTACTTCAATGTAAAACTTTATTGTTTGTGATTTGTGGTGTCTTTATAAATTAGAATTATTCATATCCTAATTACCTTGTATGTCTAAAACAGCGCATATAAGAATTAGTGGTTGACTGATATTAATTTTTCTATGGCCAGGGCATTGCTTAAAGCGTTTTGTTTCCAGGGAGTTCCAAGCCTCTTCACTTTGTAGTTTGCTTGTTTTCTTAACTTCTGTTTTTTTGTCAAGCACTGGTTCACTAAGCTGAACAGCCAATCAGAGTGATCTCTCTTACCAATGGGCTGTGCCACAGATTCAACATGCTCAATTCACCCTTTGCCGGGAGTTTGACTAATAGACGATCTGACCAATCATAATGCAGAATCCGCCATTTTTTCAGACGAACAAACCAGGCATAAGTGTTAGTACATTAATATCGGTGGACTCAAACTTGAAAATGGTGTGTATTGGCTTCTTTCTGCGGTTGAAACAACTTCTGATGTTCATTCAGGTTTATTTTGTGCTGTATGATCGGTTCACGTGCAGCTTGATCTGAGGCACTCATTCTGTTGCGACACATTAAAGACAAAATAGCATTTATTGTTTGAATTTCTTAAAAAATTGACAAAGTGTCTTTTGCTCCACAATGTATTTTTCACTGCATGAGAATTCATGTGTGGCATGAGAGTGCCATAGCTTGTCGGACGGGTCAGTCTTTTTCGAAGGGTCAATTGTCAAAAAGTTGCTGACGGGGGTCCGAACCCTCAACAATGGTCCAATATTGGTTGGTGGACAACCGTCGGCTGGTATGTCACAGCCTTTAGGCATTTACCATGCACTTTCAAGAGTGCAGAGGGTGATTGCCAGGACATTGCTATATGACTGCTAAGATGTTTTTAGTGCGTGATAACGCATTGCCATTCACTAGATGAAAATCACACAGAAGCGATTTGCTCACCTGAGGTGGAGATGGTGTCTGATTTGAATGCGCATTATTGGACGTCTGTGTTTGCAGAAGTGGCGTTTGTATGATGGTTTGAGGCAAACTGGGCATTGTTGTTTGGAGAACGGTCTGTGCCTGCAAAGTAAAGAGAAAAACTCCAAATAAATATGCCGTTTTCTTAACTGTAAATTGAACCGGCATATCATGAATTTTAAGAGACCTGTGTGCTGATGGAGTTGCTGGTCAGGCTGATGGGCAACAGGATTTGAGTGGCAGGCTGAGTGTTGATCAGTGTCTGCTGATGCAGCACTTGAGGGACTTGCTGGGTGTTGATGTAGAACTGCTGGACTGGGGTGTGGTGCATCTGGGCATGAGGCTCTTCCTGTTTCACACCTGTAGTTTGTGGCATGGGACTCCGCTTGGAGTTACAGCTAGGGGCGGCGCTGTTCTCCTCTTTGACCTGGGACTGATGGATTGGGTTCAGGCTGCTGCCCTCCACCGTGCTGACTCCTTTTCTCCACCTCCAGCTGGATCTTCAGCTTCTCCACCAGCCGCTGCTCTTGCTCCAGCTTACGCATCAGCTCCTCAATCTGACGCTCCTTCTCGTGGAGGCGCTGGTCTTTTTCGGAGAACTTGATTTTCATGGTCATGTCTTCAGGTGTGGGTTTGAGGGGGGATGTGCCTGTCGGCGGGTGGGCTGGAGACAAAGTGCACAGAGGTTTGGTGAAACTGTCTCTGCTGTCCTCCATACTGGTGTTGGAGGCCTCAGACCTCTCAGGAGACACAGGCGGAGTTGTGCTCATGCTTTCGGGATGCAAAGCAGTTTTGGAGATGTTTGAATCTATGGTTGTAGTAGACTGAGAACTCTCCTGGTGGGACTTAAGCCTTTCTAAGAGGTCTGTCTTAGTGCCGGACACAGGAAGTCCACGCAATTTCAACTCCATCTTAAGCTCAGCCACCTAGAAGTCATAAGAACAACTGTACTTCTGCACACTTATCTATTCGACGTGGAAAAATTATTGGGCATATTACCCACCTTCATCTCATCTAGGTTGGCAGGCAGAGACCCGGTTTTACGACTGGTCAAGATGTTGTTGGGACGTGAAGAAGCCATATTTGGCAGAGACACCATGATGGGAGAGGGAAGACTTGGGCTGGTGCTCAGGGTGATGTTGGGGCAGCTGTTCTGACTCTCAGCTACTGGCCTGCAGAGGAGTATGGGGTATTTTAAATGCAATAGGAACTTCCAGTTCTCTCATCATTCACAATAAGCAGCCCTTCTACACAATAGAAGCAGAGGTATATCTTGCGGCAACAAAAGCCAAATTGGAAAATAATATGAGGAACTGCCATACTACAGCTGTGGTGATGACAGGTCTGTTAGACAAGATTAATAGGCGAAGCCATTATTTAAAGGATATCGCTCATAGCACACAACGCTCACATTCCTTTCTGAGCTGCAAATTTCTTTTTGCAAATCAATCAGGCTCATAATAAATCCTTTTAATGTCAGAGCTGAACTTGATATCAGAATCATATGCAATTGCACTGGTCCGTAACCAATGATTAACTGACATCACATAAGAGGAACTAGTATTTTTTTTTTTTTGTGTGTGTGTATGCATCCCTGCAGGCCATTTCACATGCCAGTTTCCCAATGTATTGAACATTGAAGATAAGTGTCAAGCTACAGTGTGCGCAGGTCAAGTGTAACATGAATCAGATAATAATTATCATATTATACTATATTGTGTACATTATATTACATACTATGTGATTTATTAAATGAGAAAATCCTCTTGTCATTTTGAGACATGGTGCTTGTGATTAAGAGGTGGATGTCATGAGAAAGGGCCTCAAATGTTGGAAACTTTACTGGGAATGAGACACATACTTGAGTGGTGCTGGTAATATGGCCTGGTAATTGTAATGCTGTTGCTGTTGGCTGATAATCTGGAGCTGCAGGAACTCCTGCTGTTGTTGAAGGAGCCTGGCATATGCACAGTCCATCGGGGCTTCATTGGGTTCGTGCTTCTGGTCGGGCGGGATGTACTGGTGATACTTAAGCTTCTTAATCCGTGGTTTGGGTTCTTTACTCTTCTTGCTTCGACTCTTGTCACTGGACTGTTTGGGCTGGCTTTGCTACATGGAAACAAGGGTGGAAGAATTGAACAAAAACGTGTCACCAGAAATCACACAGCAAACATACTGACTGCATTCAACACCCTGCCGCTTTGGAATTATATCACCAGTCTGTTTGACTTGTGATTTCAGGTGATTCCCGTAATGTTTCAACTAGCTCAGTCCTCTTGCTAACAAGAAGTGTCAGCACTATGAGAATACGAGGAGCTGAGAGATTTGTGGGTAAAACCACAAGTTTGCAACTGCTGTGAATAGGTGGGATATGTATGAACATCTACGTAAAATCACAGGAAGAGGAAACAGGATGCATGGAGGGGATATGACCCTCATTGTTCCAAAATATTGAGTCGTCACAGGATACACATGAAAATGGTTTGGCTTCTGAGGAAGGGAGTTGAAAGTCATCAGGATGTAATAACAATTTCAAGCTGGCATATGTGTGCACAGGTTTTCCAAAGCGCGACTGTGCGAGAGGGTCAGCAGTGACCCACTGTCATGTAGTAAATATGCGGAGTATGCTTTGAAGGCTTGGATTATGATAAAAGCACAAGTTATTGCCTGATTCCTGTTTCTTATGTCCCCAGCTTAAGTTTGTTCTTCTCCGCATTATGAGTGTGAATGTTTCATTTGACCTCCAATTGAAGACAGAAGGCGGCTGTTAGCACTTCTATCTCTGCATCTGGTGCTCTTCTCAAACTGATTTGGCCTAAGATATCTTTGACAAGTTGTTCTAAACAAGCTGTTTAGAGTGACAAACAACAGCTCTACTTTTCTCCTGTCTACACTGTGGTACAGAATATTTCTTGCTAAAGATGTTACTCTACCGTTCAAAAGTTCAGTAAGATTGTTTTAAAATAAATTAATGCTTTATTCAGCAAGAACACATTAAATTGCTAAAAATGACAGTAAAGCATTTATAATGTAAGAAAACACATTTATATTTTAAAACTACAAAGGCTTGTCTGAAAGTTTTAAAAGCTTCCTAACATGATTGATCATGTTGTTAACGTGTCGCATTATTTGAAAAAAATTCTAACATGTTTGGAGCATGTCTTACTAAAAAGCACTGATATGCTTGCTAGCATATTTTAACACATCCTAACATTTTAGCTATTTGAAAGTCATGTTTTTAGCATGTTGTTAATATAACGTTTGTTAGCATATTTTAACATATTGCTAGCGTGAATTAGCATGTTGCTATCATGTTTTTATTATTATTATTTTATTATCAGTAATATAACACATTATTAGTTATTTTAAATTGTAATACTATTTCACAACATTACCGTTCTGTACTGTATTATTATATTTGAAATAAAAAATTACCACAACCTTGGAAACATTAAAAAAAACTCAGCCGACCCCAAATGTTTGAATGGTAGTGTATATAATGTTCTTGTATCTGTAGGCAAAAACACCTAAACATTATTTTTTCTGTTAATTTCTGAGTTCACAGTCTGTGTGTGGTATATTTCATTATTTTGCTGGAGTTGCTATTGTGAAGATTAGTCAGTAATACTGCTGAGTCACTGACCATTATCTCTGAAAATAAACACTGACAGGAAATGACATCACTGTGGTTAGGACATATGGTTTACCTTCACGAGGGTGGGTCCTGGCTTTGTGGGAGCAGCAGCGGTGACTAGCTGAGGGGCAGTCATTACTCGGACCAGTCTTCTACTGATGGTTTTGCTCAGGAAGTCTGAGTACTGGGTTGTAGGTGGACGACTATTGAGATAAAAAGAGATTAAAAGCCATATGGCCATGCGAAGAGAGACAGTGACAAATCTAACCAGCATCTCACAGGGCTAATGTCTGGATAAGTTGCAGTGAAAATGTAGAGGTAGAGACAAACTTAGCTCTTCTGGAGAGCGGAATTTTACTTATATGCTTTAATTCTTTATCAGACATTTATTATCAAAAGCTAAACTGTAAATATTAGCACTGAATATTCCTGAACCGGTTATCAGTCAATATGGTGTGGATGTGAATCCAAGGACTGCTAAGAGGCTGACCTGGAGTTTGGAGCCGATCGGAGGCGATACAACGGATGGTTCAGGTAGTCTGGCTTCTATAGGAGAAGATACAGAGCCCAGAGACTCATGACTAGCTGGCTGCTCTGGAGACAGAGCTTCACTGCTGTCCTCATTGAAGTTATAAACATCCAGTTCAGCAACTGCAGTGTCCAACAAAAACAAAAGACAAAAGGTTAGGGTGTTTTCAGAGATGTAGATCATTTGCTTTGCTTCGAACAGGCGTTTATTTTGCTACAATGTTGCATTTTCTTCTTGGTTCGGTTCGCTTTCACGAAGGCAACATTTCAAAATGTAGCAAAATGTGCAAGTCACATGTGAGCAAAACCTCCTCTTATCTGTTTAGAGTTCACCTTTTACGTTTCTCTGCAACCATCCATCAAGATTTGAATTTGAATTTTTAGGGCTTATTTTAGCTTTATCTGTAGCTGTCGTGACACATGCAAACACTTACTTGATAAATTATATATATTTAATTACATTTAAAATATATTTATGTACAACTTATGGTGCGTTCAAGTCACGTCGAAAAGCTCTGGATTTTCTTAAGCCCTGATGTTTACGAGTTAGGGTAAGAAACGTGGTGGAATACCACAATATTTTAAAGGTATTTATTTAGCAGTGACATTGTCAGGCTTTTTTATTTAAAACAAAATAAGTGGTTACACTTTATTTTAAGGTGTTTTTGTTACACTGTAATGATACATTTAAGTAATATTAAGGAACTTACTATGTCCTTACTATAGAGTTAGGATTAGGGTTTGGTTCAGAGTTAGTTGCATGTAAATAAGCATGAATTATAGTTACTTACTAAAGTAACTGCATGTAACATATGTACAATGATGCTGTAAAAAGTGTTACCAAATAAGCTAATTCCCTGCACAAAATATAATAACAATATAATATGTAACTATAAAGTTTACAGTGGCTTCATAAATTAATTAAATACGTAAAAAACAAACACACCTGATGCACATTTTTGTTCTTCATTTTCTGGAAGTAGAGTTTAAAACCTTGCTGTATTTTTGTGTAGTTAATAAAGAGAAGGTACACTAGCTCCGGCAAAAGTGACTTGAACGCACCTGACGTCGTAAACACGACTTCCCACCTTGTAAATACGAACTTCCCAGGAGGACATGAACGCACCATTATAATGCCAGTTAGAGCGGGAATCACAGCTTCGCCGGGACAGCAATGTTCGGAGAAGAGCAATTACACAAAAACATTATTCAGCATGTAAATACATTATTTGATTGTTTTTACCAATGTCAACAGGCAGGATGTTCTTCACCACCAGTTCCATTGGCCCCCGGCCGCTGTGCAATCTTCTCATTGAGGTCATCCGCTAGACGTGCCCTCTTCAGCCTCATCTGAGTGGCTTGCAAAGAAGCGTTCTGCATGGGTTGTCTGAAATACATAAACAGCTTCAGAATATACTAAAAGCTTACATCACAAATGAAGTATCCAGGAAGTAAAACAAAAAAAAAGTGCTTCAAAAAGTGTAACTTTTGACACTGAAACATGCTCTTGAGAGCGAAGTCACTTTTGTTTGGTCAGGTGCTTACCTTGTAAAATGTGCATGCGGACAAGTTCAGCACGTTCAGGTCTGCTACAGGATTTTATGTTTCAGGAAATTCTCAGTCTGTATTTGAAGAAAATACAACGAATATGAATTTAGAAAATCTATTCATAAAAAACTGGAGAACATACATCTCAGCATGTTACTGTTCTCATAGTAAACTAGTAGCTGACGGATGTTTACATATAGAAACAAAGGGTGGCTGATGGCCAAAGTGAAATTATATGCAATACATTTTGTATAACTATATTATGTACGACACAAAATTGTTGAATTTAATTGTTCAAAATGTCTGAATGTCATTGCATTATATAACAAAATATAAAACCAAGTGGCATCTCCAAACTGTAAATGTAATGTTAATAATTTTTTAAGTGTGGCTAACTGTCTAATTGATCATTAACATAATATCATTATATTAAACCTGTGTAAAGGCCACTTCACTAATGAGTGGATAAGTGTAAGAATATTTCCGAGCAAGTGAAGTCTTACCCTTGCCCTCTCCAAACTTCTGACCTGCCTCATGAAAAACTGCAGGTGTCTTCAGCGCTGCAAGGAAAATAATCTTCATTTAAAAACAAGACAAGTGACATGACATCATTTAATATCTTATTATATAGTAGTACATATGGAAGCTTGTTTCTGCAACGGACTTTTTTTTTTCTCAGATTTGTGGATTTACGTCTCAAAATTTTATATCTCACAAAAATAAAGGTCTGAATGGCAGAATATTAACTAGCAACTGCCAAGAAAAAGGTCAATATCTTAAAAAGAAAAGGGGTGACAATTCAGAATTACGAGCAATAGCCAGAATCGCAAGAGTATAAACATGCAATCTCGTAATTCTGACTTCCTTGCAATACAATTTCTCAGATTTTTGACTTGACTATTGGGATATAAAATCACAATTGAAGCAGAAAAAAAAAGTTTAGATAAAAACTCACAATTGCAAGAAAAAAGTTTGAATTGTGTGATATAAACTCAAAAAAGTCAGAATTTGAGATGAAAAGTCCCAGTCACGTTTTTCATTTTTTATTCCTGCAGAAACAAGCTTCCATAAACCTTTTGGTTACGTGGTGCAAAACTCTTTTAAACATTTTTCTGAGGTAAACTGCAGCGCTCTAAATAACCTCTTTACTTAAAGGCGAGTTGTGTCCTAAAGGACAATCTTAGATTGTCTTAACTTCTTAAGTTAAACTAGAAGTCAGCATTTTGACCCACTTTAGAGAATGCGTGGCTTTACAATTTATAAACAAAAACTATTTAGTTAAATTTATGCATAAAGCAAAAGTAAATTTTCCAATGGGTTAACAAAAAAATCTATTCAAGATATACTCTGAAAACAATGCAATTGCATACAATTTTGCTTTAAAAAACATTCTTAAAACATGATTTGACCCAAAGTCCCTTTGTGGTGCAAATCAAGTTTTTAACATTATGAATACGTCTATGTGGTGTTTTTAATACGCTATAAGAACAAACCATGTACACATTCATAAGTCAAGACCATTGCAGAGCATTTTCCAAAGACAGTCTCAAAATCGCTGGTGTTTCTGACGTCACAAACTACCTTGTAACGAATCAGGTGAACGTGTGATCGTCAACGAGTGGATCTCTGAGCTGGTGCGAGTGAGTGGAGGCGGGTTTCTGCGGGTGTTGAATCCACAGTCAACAGGAAATGGACGCTCTGACACAGTGGTTGTGCCTGGATTAGCAAAACTATCTTTTGCTCACCCTGATTAGTCGTATATGACTAACCAAACTAAAATAGTCTGCTGCACTAACAACAACCCTTTTCAGTAAAGGTATAATCCTGACATGGATATGATTAAAGAATGCAAGAATTGGTCTTTGTGGGAGAATCCGAGCCATTAACCATTGACTATAAAGCCCGGGAGGTAAACACAGATCTTGCTGAGCAAAAGTGCAGGCCCAGCCGCTGACTCACTCTTGTTACTCTTGGAGCTTGCACCATGACGTTAGGGGCCCTATACAGACGGCAAGCACTGAGAGAACAGGACAGCTCCCGCTGTTCCAGACAGACATCAGTCACACCATTGTTCTATCTCTCCTTCCTTATCAGTTTGTATCCTCAACAGACGCTTTCTTTTATTAGAACTGCTCTCCTTACCGACACGCATAACTTACTCCATCCTCCTGCCGCCAAAGGAGTAATCCACAAACACACTGTGGCTGGAAGTGAATGTGTTCCACTTTATGAAGAATAAGTACAGTATGTGTGCAAAGCTTAGGTAATAATGTGTGTGGCACTTTGTCAATGACGCTGGATTAAGAGTTAAAATAGCAAACATTTGTCTAACATATAGATTTAGTCTCAACAGAGTACTTTATGAAAGTCTAGGCTTAATTTGTTTAAACATTAATGGCTGACATTTAAGTGTTATTTTTCCATGAAGCATGCAGACTCACGTGGCATGATGCCCTGGTCTGCGAGCTGCTCGCGTGTGCGCCTCTGCTGTAGTCTTAACTGTAGCACTGTGGAGGAAGCAGAAACAGAACTCAGTGAAACAATTTGACTTTAGTGAGCTTGTACTTATAATACTCTCTGAAATGCACTAGATACAGTCCAAAACAGGTCTTGACCTAAGCAAGCATGACACAAAAGCACTCATTGTCAGATTATCCATACAGTGTGCCTAAATTATTATTATTATTTTCATTATTTAATAATGAAACATTGTTGTTATAGATAAATTAAACTAAAATCATAAAAAAAACATTTAGGAATTTTAAATAACATTTCAATTTAAAATTAAAATTAAAAAACAAACTTCAGATAGTTTCTGAAATAAAATAAGTTTTTTTGAGAACATTTCCAATTTTCATTCAGCTTAACTTCATGTACTAAAATAACTAAAACTGAAAAAAATTATAAAATATATATATTAAAAAACAAATAATAAAAAAATCACAACAAAATGACTAAAACGTTAATTAAAATCAAACCAAAAATAGAAAACTATAAATAAAAACGAAATATTATCAAAATATGAATAAACATTATAATAGTATTTAAATAAAATAACACTAATATGAACTTGATTGTGCTGCACTTAAAAGTATTTGTCGATAACAGCAACAACAACAATAATAATAATAATTTTGTTATATTATGATTTATTACAAACAAATAATCGGTGACATTTTCTCTTTCATCCAAAATGTTTTGGGGTTGAAGTTCAACCAAAGAGTCGTACTTAATTAAATGTAATAAAAGTTTCAAGTGGTAGAAAATCTCAACAGTACTGACCTCAAAAGCAAACAACCGAATGCTGTTTATAAGAGAGATCAACAACAGAACAGCGCCCAAAGCACAAAATAATAAACAGTGCAATGTTCCTATCCACTTCTCAAGGTGATGTCAGCTTAAGACTTGGCTTTGGATTTGCTGCCCATAAAAAGCGAGATGCAAGGTGTTATGCTTTGGATGAGGAAGCACTGATGCATTAACAACCAAGAACATCAAAAGACAGTGAATGCCTGAGTGAAAGGGTGAAATGCAGGGCGTTATGCACATACTTACACCCTGGCTAGGGCTGAATGCTATTTCACCATCCCACTAGACTGCGCGGTTTATACATTTCGAAAACACACACGCGTGGGCATGTTGGTTCAAGAGAATAACACCACTCCTCTGCGAAAAAAAATTGGAGAAGAGGAGGGTGGCAGTTGATAGTGACGAATGGGATGGCGGAAGGTGGAAAATGCCCAGCAGACCCCTGCTTCCACCCATCGCCAGCACTGGGAGCACAGGGCCAATCTGATTGGCTGCAGAATGAGGCCTAGCACACCCAGTTATGCTTAAGTCCCAGGAGAGCGACCACTCTGTCTGACTCACCCCTGCTAAAATAAACCCAGCCGTTGTGAGAACAAGGCCTGGGAAACTGAAGATTTTGGAAATGGCACGGGGGGAGTACATAAAACACATACATTCTGCATCAAACACTTAAAAATAAAGGTTCCAAAAACAGGGTTTTTGCATTAATGCTGTAGAAGAACCATTTGTGTCCCATTGAAAAGCCTTTCACTGAGCAGTTCTGAATAGAACCTTTTTTTCTTAGTTAGAATAACTTTTAAATAATCTAAAGAACCATTTGTGCATTTGAAAGGTTCTTAATGGAAGCATGTATGCCGAGAACAAAGAGTGGACAGACTAAAAGAGGGGACCAAGTGCCCCTCCTAAAACCCCCCTAAAAGCTTGGAACATTATGTCCCGAACCATGTTTTCCATTATTTATGTGCGCCAGGAACTCCTGTGGGTTTCAATATTAAAGTGGTTATGCATTACAAATCAAGATCCATGCCACCACCAAGTGGCCTTTTCAAAACAATGTGGCGGATGAAGCTTGATGGAAGAGTAATACCGTAATCATCTTCACATCAGTATGACGGTACATGACATGCCTGCAGTCATTCCAGTGTTTGTTGAGCTGATGTCATTCCTCATGTTCTCTGCTGAACCCTGACTGACCTTTATGTGGCTCCAGGCTTCACTCTCAATCTGTACAATAAACAAAAGGCATCTTAGATCCCTGTAAATCTCACTCCCCGAAAACCCAGTCCTCAAGATTCAATCTAAATCCAGATTCAAGCCTAAAATTGCGGTCACATTTACCGTTGTTTGACGAATTTTAGCAGACTAAATCAGGTTAATATCAATAAGAATCCACACGATCATGAATTTTGCCTGATGGTGAAATTTCGTTCACGCAAACTTCCACAACAGACCAACAGAAAGCTGCTATGTTTAAACGCCCTGATATACTTCAGGTGAAAACTGGTGTGACGACATTTCAAACAAAATCAGGCTCAAACCAAGTATGTTTCGATTTTGTTTTCAGAGTTTAACAGCTTGCCAAAGTAAACTTTCCAGAAAAGTTTGCTCCGGCTTGTAAACACATTTCAACTACCATTGGTCCTTGGCGATTATATAATTGGTAGGTGTGGCACTGAGGCTCCGCCTTCTCTGAAGTAGAAATGTTCTCAGGTTAATTTCTTCTGTTCAGTCCATCGAGGTCAGACTTGATTAAGGACATGAACACACTGGTGAGCAGCTTTATAAGTACAAACCAAAGTTGTAATTCTAACTGAAAGCGACACTGACACTATTTTTCCATGTTTAATACTGTAGAATTGCAATCTGTTGTATAACATGCTATATAAATACATGTGGCTTTGACCTTGAGAGCTAAATTGCAGAACTGGTGCAAACAAATCTAGATCACTAAGAACAGATGCTTTCTAAACTGCAGTTTTCTCACCACTGTCATTTTTGTTGCGTGCTTATATTGTTATTGAGAGGAAAGCATATTTGCAAATTTATCTAAATGCAAACTTCTTTTTACCCCTAAGCGAAGAACAAAACAAAAGAACCTTACCGAGTATTATCAGGGCCCTAAAACTGACATCTGTGCGAGTTGTGCCTTCCACAACAATTTCCACAACACTGACAATTGTCAATGGACCTTTTTTGCCAGCAAAATTTCGCTAACGTGACCGCACCATAACCAGACGCTACCATCGTAAATCAAACGAACAGGCTGTGTTATGGCTAACAAGCCCGTTAATGTTGACTAAACTGAAGTTGTTTAAGAAACACTCTGACATTGACCTGGGCTGTGTTGACATTACTGTTAGAAAGAATATTTCAGCAGCTCAACAGATGACTATCTTCGTGTGTGCTTGCAGCTCTGGAGGACAGCAGAGACTGCATGTTGGCTCAGGTTTGAGATCTGATAAATGAATATACCATTTGGTTTACGGTTCATCGATGGGCACCATTCCCAACAACCGATAACTCACTTGAAACTCTCACAACTGAAGCCATATATTAATAACAGTGAAGGCCGCAAAGATATCCTCATGCACACGAAAGTCTTATTGTTAAAAAAAACTGTAAAGAGGTGTTACTCCCATAAGGCACTAAAAGCAGATCCATTTTCCCGAAGTGGAACGATAAGCCAGCTAAATGATTAACTGAACAATGAGGTAATGTTTGGGTGTGAGTTTGAATGAAAACCTGTTAAAATATAATAAATACAACCAACATCAGACAGCCTAAAAAACCCAGCAACAACAAGCCTCATCATTACTCTCATGTTCAACCTAACAATACAAACTTTGGTCAATTATTTGTACAATAACATTTGTATCCAATTCAGAACATGTGTTTCAGTAATAATTACCAGCTGCCGTGTGCTAAACTCTGGTTTCCCAGCGTCCTTCACTCATGTTTAGCATCAACTTTCCCCCATTTTAATTCATGCTCTCATTAATCCACGTTGGAATTTTTTTTAAATGCTAAATATTTGCATTTACCCCTGCAGACATTCAAGGTCTCCACTTCAAGGCAGGCCATGGAGCTGAGAGACGGATCGGACAGTTTCCGTGTCTGGAGTCCCATGGATTGCTGTGGGAAATGGGGAGCGAGGCAAAACGGCGAGATCTGGCAGGAAATTCCCCAGCGTGGAGTTTGATTCCAGACCGTTCCGACAAGTTCCTTCCCCGGCTCTGTCTCTAGACTGCCTGGGTGAGTGTTTGTGGGTGTGTAGTTCTCAGCGAGTGCGGTCCAGCTCCAGGCTCCGTCAGTGACTGAGAGGAGAGGCGGGACTAAAAGAGCTGTGGCTGTTAACCCTCAACAGCACTGATCACTGGGTAAACACTAGTTCAAAGGCAAACTTCATCTTAAACAATAAAGAGGAACTTAAAGCAAAAATAATCATGCAAAACCGCAACTTCCCATAATTCTTTTATATGCTACTTCAGTTTCAGCAGTGAGAAAATAAAATGTGTACCTTTTTTCCCCATTGAAAACATGTTGTCATGGAACAAAAATGGCAAAAACAATCAAGCAGCACCCCAGGGATGTCTCTGTTTCTTTTTGTCACTTAGTGTCGACATGTTAACAGTTGAGATTCCACATTTGACTGTTTCTCATTTGTATTTCAGCAATCCGCCAATGAAGCACTATTGTGTCTCAAGGGGTTTCCCAGAAAAAATGCCATTACATTTCTTATCTACATCGAGTGATGTTTCTTTCATAGCTGCGGGAGATTAATATTGCAGAGAGGGAAAGAAAATATTTAAACAAAGCCTATCTAAAGTGATTAAACACAATGGAAAACAGGAACGTCCCGGGGGAAGCCAATAGGGAGCGTTGTCCCGGGCCCACTAAGGTGCTGTATGGTTTTGTCTACTCATTGGGTCCGGTGGAGAGGGAACCCACTAGGGATGTGCAAAACTAGTTCCGTTAATGTTTAATTGGTCTTTAAAAAGCCTTAAATAATTAAGCTGGTTTTGAGGTTACCTAACCCAGATCGGACTTTCCTTAGAGGTGTTTACATAGTATACATTCTTACTTAAAAAACACACAAAAAAAACCCAGCTAATTGAAGAGACACACCACTTTTCTTGAGATGTATTTTTAAAAGTTTGATTATTTTTTTAAACTGCCATCTGAAAAACAAGAACCGATGTTAGTCTACAGTCAGAGTTTAGATTTTTACTGAAAATTGCAGTGTTTGATGGGCACAGACTATGATTTTTTGACTTGTCTGAATCTGAAAGTTTGTTGTTGAATGTCATTGTGACACTAACTCTAAGGTCTACCTATAAATGTTGTATATTTTAGTGTTTGTGTCATTGGACAATTGGATCCAACCGAAGATTAGTGTGAACAGTCCATTTTTAATGTCAATGCCAAGACTCATATGTCAATATGATTTTAATGTGTAGGTCATGCGATAGCTTGTGGGAACATTGACATAAGTGTCAGTAGGGGAATTTGTGAACAGTGGTGACGCTTAGTTTTTAGAAGGGTGGGTTGAAAAGAGGAAGGATGGGTACGGTCTGCAGCCTGAGAAGGAACAGATCATGTTGATTTAGTCCAGTGTAACAAACTCTCTATGAGCTCATAATATCTTAAGGCGGCAGGGAGCAGGAATCAATTATGAGAAAAAACAAGTGTTCCTTTAAAAAGTATTTATTGCTGCAGTTCTTCTGATAAAGGAAATTCACTCAAACTCATAATTTAATATCTCCAAGATAAAATGCAGAAATTATGCCTTGTATTAGGATTTATTGTAAGTCTCTTTAAAGTTTATCATTTTGTGCTGAATGTTATGAGGTGGTCTGTTGCACATTATGTTCTCATTAAGTATATTAATCAACCACATGCATTGACGGTGGATCGCCCCAATATTCAGAACTGTGGTTGATTTTGTCATGCATCCTCTCTTGAAGATATGCTACATCTTGCCTTGTGCATCTAGTTTCTATCTAGTGATGCACTGAAGTAAAACATCTAGTCGTAACCAAAACCAAAAATTCAGGACACACAAGACAATATATTAGGGCTGGTCCGAATACCATTTTTTAAGCTTCGAAACTTTGGTAGTAATGAACATCGAAGCTTCGGAGAGAGGGGACTGAACATATTCTTATCTCTAATAAAGGCAGCCTGAATCTATGTCTGTCTGTCCGTTTGCATTTTGATTATTTCGAGAACCGTTCATCCAAACGACTTCACAAGGGAGTGCAGTGTCGTATTTGGTGCAATATAGATAGACAGGCGAGACGCAACACGTTCAGAATTAATAAACTTTTAATAAACTACAGAAAAGCGCGAACGGGAAGCGGCGTGAGCAGAGCTTATATGCTCTGAGAACGGACACTGCACTAGTGATATAAAACACACACACATACAGGTCTGTTAACTTGAGCAATATTTTTAATAAGGTAGTCTTATAATATTTTTCTCACTGACAAAGTAGGGTATAGATTTAACTAAATAAAACCGAAATTTAACTAAATAAAACCAAAATTTAACTAAATAAAACAAAATTTAACTAAATAAAAACGAAATTTAAATAAATACAAATTTAATTTAAATAAATGAAAACGAAATTTAAATATAGAAAAACGAAATTAAAATATAGAAAAAATAAATTTAAATAAAGAAAAACTAAATTTAAATAAAGAAAAACGAAAAATAAATGAATGAACTGTAATAGCCAAATAAAGAACACGGTCAGCGCCGCCGCTCAAACCACGCGCTGTAGGGCACCAAGAGCTGAGGGGGCACCAAAAAAATTGCCTAATGAAAAATCAATAATTATAATGCCGATATTATTTCAGTATAGAAATACAGACATCCCAAGTCTCCCGGAAGTTCCGGGAGTCTCCCGCATATTGATAGCGGCTCACTGATGCCCGCGAATTAGTTAAAATCTCCGGAATCTAGAGCGAGCAAGAGCGCCCGCGAGACCGAGACTGTGCTCCAAACCGTGTAGCGCGTGCACGGCAGAGAGGTAGAGAGAGCAAGAGACCGCGCGCGTGTGCCTCATGAAGCGCATGTAATAGCAAGCAAATATATTTATTAAGTAGCTATAACGAAGCTATATTTTAAGTTTTATATTTCACCAGATTTTATAGTGTAAAACATATTCAAGCGCGAATGAGAACCATTTTGAGGGGGCAAACTTTAAGGTGTGCAAAAAAAAAACAAAAAAAAACCGAATATTCGAATGTCAAATTTTCAAATCGAATACCAACCCACCGAACGAATATTCGAATATTCGGGTCCAGCCCTACAATATATACAATTAAATATATATATATATAACCAAATACAATAAAGAAGTTTCATTCTTCAGTCTAAAGATAGCCACAAATCACTAGATTAAACAGTTATTTTACTCTATTGACAGCCATAGTTCAGATTTCTTCTCAGTTTTATAGAACTATAACTGATTAGATGACAAGCAGTGAAAAAACGAAATCTTTTCCAAGAAATGTCTCCATATATGAAAATATATGGCTGACTTTATATGATATTTTGGAAAATATTATAATTTTAGGAAAATAGCATAATTAAAAGTTTGAGAACTAATTATTTTAAATAATAATAATATAAAAAAATCCAAGAGATTCTTGGCATGAGGACTTTCAGGCAAAACAAGGAAATGGAAACACTAACTGAATTTGCAACGGTGTTTACAT
The DNA here is from genome assembly GCA_033366665.1 of Phoxinus dragarum. NCBI lineage: Eukaryota > Metazoa > Chordata > Actinopteri > Cypriniformes > Leuciscidae > Phoxinus > Phoxinus dragarum. Next base: position 55,300 of record JARPMJ010003905.1, read on the forward strand.
TTCGGCAAAATATTGCGAAATATTTTGCAAGTGCAAGAATTGCAAGATTTCAAGGTCATGTTAAAGTGTCATGGTGAATCACAGTTTCAAGTCTATTTCAGTGCAAAAGGTCAGAGAAAACTGTGGTTTAACACAGAACGTAAAGAAGAAAGTCATCATGTAGTGGGATCAGAAATACACACATGCCTGGAGGGGTCTCTGTTTTTCTTCCCTTGCGCAGTAAATTAACAAGCAGCCCGAGGACACACTGGCATTCTCAAGGGCAAGGATGTCCGTAGGGAGTGGGACATGAACTCTTTCTGTGGTCGGACAGAGTCATGTTCAGCCTTCTTATTAGGGTTCATATACCAGTAAAACATTTCTAGAATGAAACTTTGGCCAGGGTTGTGAGAGCCAGACAGAAGGAAAATGCGATTACATCAGAGTGACCAGATTTTTTTTTTATAACTGCCAAGTTAAAGGGACTTTCAAAAAAGAAAAAGCTGTCATAATTTACTCACCAAAACCCATTTAACTTTCTTTCTTACTTGAAGCACAAAAAGAGATATTTTGAAAATATCCTGGTCGCTGTTTTCCATGCAATAATAATTAAGACAGGATTGGATCAGTCTGATTTACTTGTGAACGGAGTCACTGAAAAGATTTGACTCAACAAAATTTGAGTACTTAAAACTCTATGCTGTTCAGGGTGTTGTATTCTCAGTTGATAAATTAAACCAGTCATAGTAAAGTTCTTCAACAACAAGCCACCTCTTGATATGTCACCCGGACAAATTGTACTGCTAGTCTAGCTAGTTTTTGTGCGTCCACACTGCTGACATGTTTGCCTGCTGTAGCTTGTCCGTATTGTGTGCACGAAATAGACGACGACACAGTGAAACGGTCATCGGAAGGGCTACTTAAACGTCACCTTTTCAGCCTTACAAAACTATTACAGTAAATATTTTCCATATTTTTCAGCTGGCGTTTTCCATATATTTCACAGATGCATCACAACATCTAACAGCCAAAACATGAAAGTGATTATTTGCTTGTCATCATAGTCCGGAATTATACTTAACCTTTCGTTTTTCCACAAAAGGAAGTCATACAGCTTTGGAACATAATCTCCATTTTTGAATGATCAACTGTTCCCTTTGAATTACAGCCAAACAAAAACCACAACATGACTGCAGGACTAAGAACATTCTATATCGGAGACTTTCGGCAATCATATTTGACACCAAAATCTATCACATTAGTTTACCAGTCGTCCACCCTAACATGAGCCAAGAACACTTTGGAAAAGAGTTAAAGGGAGCACTTAAGACATGATTACATGTTGGCATTCACATACAATTCCTTTGTAATTCCCCATGTCTTACCGCAAACAAATTTCTCAACCTTCTGGCAGGCCTTATTTTCTCAGTGTCAAATCGGGGCGGTAGTTTAATGGATGAGGAGGAAATAGGAGCTTGGGAGCAGAGTTATGGCCTAAGGGCCTGACCAAATGGGCTTACTCACCGTTCTTGCGCTCTTTGATGGGTGGAAGGCTCTGAGTGTACTGGAGAGACAGTTCCTCCAGGTCATGGGTCACCGCTGCGCTCCGTGGGCTCGGCACCAGCACCCCCATCATGCCTGAGTCGCCCTCCACTCCCAGACTCTCATGGGGCTCCATATCTCTTTGGGGGAAGAGGCAAGGGTCTCTCCCTGGACACTACCACAGCGGTATAGACGACTGGCGGGAATCTTGGACTGCAGCCTGCCAGAAAAACAAAAGTGTTTTGCAGCCCTTGTAAACATTAGAAAGCCCTAATGGAGCTTAAAGTTGTTGTTGTTGGGGTGTGGTGGCAAAACTAATTGACTTGTATGTGATTGATTGTTAATACACTTTAACTGAGCCAGAAATGCAGCTCTAAGGTTAGTGTATCCATTTATGTCACATTGTTTAGATCCAGAATAGATTTTGCTGTAAACTGGTGACGGTAAACTTAATAAACGCTCTTATTTCACAGAGCTTTTTTTTTAAATAGCTTGAGCAAAATCGGCCTAACCTTGGACTGCCCAGTGTCCACTACCATGTATTTAATCAAATAAGTTTGATTGTCCTCCCAGTTAACCTTTAAAACAAGCTCTTAAATCCGTATGGCTGATGTTTAAAAGTGCAAGTTGCATAAGTCTTGATGTGGCTCCAATCCGAGACAAGTTATACGGGAGTATATGCAGGCAGCACATCTGGCCCAGCTGTTTAATGTGTTATTCTTACAGATGCGTTACATCTTGGAACATAGAAAGGCCACTTTAGACAAAGATGTATGTAATATCTACTTGGTGTAATTTTGCAATGCACCGCACTGGAAAATATATGTTACCATATTTCACACTTCAGGCGTGGAGATTTCTAAAGAAAACGTTTTAAAAGACTATAGGGCTCCATAAAGTGCAAGACACGCAAGATTTCAAAACATGTCAGATTGCAAATTTATGATCAACATATCAGGAATAACTGTATATATGTAGTTACTGTATACAAAGAGTGAGAGAGACTATTGAGTCATACTAGTCACTTACCCTAGTTAAATGCTGATAACTAAAAATGTATATGGCTTACCTCTTTGCAATTTCACAGTCTATCTTTTTTTGTTAACTACTGTACAAAAACATTGCTTTGCAGAAATTTCATTGGCTCTAGTTATTTTTACTGGGACACTGAACTGATATTTCTTAAAGCACATTATTTCAACAAATCCCCAGTCAACAATACAAATAGTTACAGCTGTCCAGCTAACACACTGACACCATTTGGTGAAAAATAATTATGAATGGTTCATAAAAGTGACAATAAAATAAAAGTTAATTCTGAGTAAAGCTCTATCATCATTTGGGTCCACATGCCACTTGGCTTGACATTTTAGGTACAATGAAAAATCATACATTTTGGGTAAATATTTTTTAATGTTTGAGCATAATGTCAAATTATTTGAAGGGGTAATGGCATGAGAATTCAAATCTGCCTTGATCTTTTGACATATAAGAGACCATTTTTTATCAGTTAACATCCTGCAAGTTTCATAGTTTAAAAACATCCTCCTCATTGTAAACAAAGCATTTATTTTATCAAGCTCGTTTGTATATTGTGGGATTTGTGACATCACATGGGGAAAAAACATTTGCATATGCATTGACCGTCTCCAGAACAAGACATTGACAAATAGTTATCATCGCACCATAGGCCCCGCCCACTGGCGTTCAGACACTTAATGGATGATATTTGTCTGGATGTGAGCGTCATGTTGCATCAAATCAAATAGATTTCACACTGAATACAGTAAATATATGTATTGGATCTGACAGCAGCCATGCATCACAAACGGTAAGTAAATGCTTTCATAATGCTTTTTCTGTAAATTATGGTTTTATGTGGATAATGTTTTCAAAACACAATGTTAGCCAATCATAACAGTGGGCGTTTACTGACAAGCCTTAAAGGGGCAGAATGAGGGTTACAAATAATTGTTTTTCAACCCACTCTGATCCTCTGTCTGAAATTACCCATTTATATTTATATTAACCATGTAAACCTAAAGGAAAATTAATGAAAAAGTTTACCAAAAGATCTACACTTCGTCTACATTCAGAATATATATATATATATATATATATATATATATATATATATATATATATATATATATATAAATAATATTCTGAAGAAAGCGTCTAGGTATTAATAGAATTAGTTATTTTAAATATGTACATTCAAAATGTATTGTGCATGATGTCTGCTCTGAAACAGAAGCTGGTTCTCTTTCTAGAAGTAGAAGGGTAAAAAAAAACTACAGTGGCAGCATTAGAGTTAACAGACTGACCAATGGGATGAAGAGCTATAGGTATCAAACTATAAAAATGCTCCTGTCAAAGACAAATACTGCTCTTGGATGATCCATTGCTCCATGCCAAGCTGAAGACAAAGTGGAGTTTGGCAAAACCACAGCATCTGCTTATTCTACCCCGAGTCTGTGTCTGGAGAACTTCACATATTTTTTAAAAAATATTTCTGTGGAAGGATAGAGGATTGCCTGTGAGCAATTGATGGACTGGACAAATAAAAAATATTAAAAATGAAACTTTTAAATCAACCACATGCGAGAGGGCTCATATGGTTGCTTTGTTGTGAGAGAGGAATCTTGCTTAACTGATGTCCCAAAAAACACCCACCACCTTCTCTTTTCTCTGGAGGTTTCAGTTCAGCAGGGCTGATGGTGAGAACAAGCACAGGCGCATCCCTACGGGTACATGCTTTTGTTCTGAAGCCATGCGTGTCACAACTGTCATAAATAGTGAGTATAGGCTGACATCGACTTGGCACAAGTGTTCAAAACATTCTCCGCCCACTGTACAGTTATCTGGAACAGTCTTTTGTATAATATTCTTCATTAAAAAAAATTGTATGACGCAAGATTGATAACCTCAGTCAATTAAAATCTTGCCATTGTTAATACTTTTGTTTAGTAGGCTTACCCTACCATAACACCTTGTTTTATAGTTTTTATCCATCAGCAGATGGCACTGTAGTCCTCATATGTTACAATGAAGAGACAGCTGTGCTTTTAAAAGTTACATTTCTAGATGGATGGACAGACAGAGGAACGGATAGAGGGATGGATGGACAGACGGAGGAATGGATGGAGGGAATGACAGGAGGGACGGACAGAGGGATGGATGGATGAATGGGTGGAGGGATGAACTCAGGGACAGACGGAGGGATGGATGCCTTGAATGGGGGGATATATGGAAGGAGGGATGGATAGAGGGACCGAGTAAGGGATGAATGGATGATGGAGGGATTGATGTATGGAGGATGAATGAATGAAAGGACGGAGAAATTTGGATGGGGGGTTGGATGGATGAACGGAAAGAAAGATGAATGGATGAATGAATGGATGGACTCAGGGACAGACAAGGGATGGATGCCTTGAATGGAGGGATGGATGGATGGACAGAGGGACAGATGGATGGATGGACAGATGGAGGGATGGATAGATAGATGGATGGATGGATGGAGTACAAAGCCTTATGCAACAATCATGCAATGATAAAATAATAAAAATCCCAAATTAAGTCACAATTGTATTTCAGTCATGACAACTCTCGGAGAGAATCAATTTCAACCAGAATTAATTAGGATGGGGCATAAAATATACATAGGCTTGATTTTGGCTGATGCTGAGCATATACAATTTTTTTTTCAGTTTAGTAAAAATAATAAACAAAGGAAAGGCTGCTGCAAGAAATGGTGGAACCCCCATAGCAGATCTCTACAGGTGGAGCTGGGGAGGAGGAGGGAGGCTACGGTAAGATGTAAATGGCTAGTGGATTTGTAAGAACTTCTGATTGGCTGTTGTGGTGTCACGGCATTGAAAGAACCAATCGGCGTTCATTAGAGTTTCATGCCTGAACTATTTATTTTTAATCCCATCTGCCAGTTCAAATTATTAAAAACTTGAATTAAAATCACAATGATAAATATTAAAATCACTTGTGCATTGGTAATTTTACTTCCCTTAAAATAAGACTGTCGTCAAAATGGACAACGGAAAAGCAGTACACAAAGTAATAAACTGTTTTACAATTACTTGCTCATATACAATTACTTGCTCATATACAATTACTTGCTCATATACAATGACAACTCTACCACAGTAACTTTAATTCTAATCTCTCAGAAAAGAGTAGATTTACCTGTCAAAGGAGAAGGATGCGTTGAGCTGCAGTGCTCCTGATGAAGATCACTAGGTCATGATGCCTCTGAAACACATTTAAACCTGTCATTAAATAAAACAGAACTACAACAGGTTCAAACTTCCTAACCCTTTCCATTCGAAGTTTCCCGGAGGTGAAAGTAGAGCCGTTCTACCTCGTCCGACTGCAAACTAGCATGTGAAGAAGAGGGCAAGGAAAGGGAAGGGTGGCTTGCATCTAATCAATGCAGTTGCTGTGGAAACGCTAATCTGCTTGTGCACTGATTAATGGCTAAACAATAGAATGACAGATATTTATGGATGTGTGCCACTCCACAGAAGAGGCCATGAAGAGATATGGAAAACAAGCTTACGAGAGCCTGTACTCCAGCCTCAAACACAACCTCCGCAAACAGAGCATTAATGTTCATTAAAGCACAACAAGACAAACATTCGGCCGTGTTGCTCTCTACAGCCCATATTAAGCTCTGTTTACATTTGATCTTATTTCACACTATCAGAAGTGACATGTCTGAATTTTAAATGTAGCATACAAACAAAACATTGTGTCTTTGTATGTGCAATGTGAAATTTAAACTGTTGTTGTTGTTGTTTTAAATGATGTGGCAAAAGTCTTCAATTTCACTTGGTTTATTAAAAATGATAGGAATACACCGATATTATCCAAGACTGACTGGTCACTGGTGCCCCCTCAGAATAATAGGTTCATGACCCCCTGATTAAGTGACTGTTTCAGTGACTCGGTGAGCACTGTGAACTTGTTATCTTGTGCAAATTAAAAACAACAGGCTGATGAATGTCTTAACTCTTCCAGACTTACAAGCCTTGATGACTTGACTAAGCCTTGGCTGGCTTTCCTGCCTGCTCACATTCCCTGCTTTCAATCTTATTCAGCTGAGTTTAAAGACTTTCGGCTGTTTTCTCGCTAAGGATCAGCGGTAAGCCCCTCTCAGTGACACATTGAGAATCCATCTTCGTCCAGCACAATTTTGAAATCTCAAACAGAATTAGGTTTTCAGTTTTGAAGAGGAAATTCGGGCCAAATGGGGACATCACTGTACCACTGTCGGCCACTAAATTCAACGGCCAGTTCACTGCTGTTTTTTTTTTTTTTGTTCACTCCACCTAGAAAAGGAAGTCAAGATGTGCATGACTGAGAACTCAGTGTAAACAACTTGACTCTCTCTATGGAGATAGATTGATCCTGTAGCTCCTGTAGCTCAAATAGTAGAGCATGGCATTAGCAATCCCAAGGTCATGGGTTTGATTCCCAGGCAGTGACTGCATTGAAAAAAATGTAAAGCTTGAATGCAATGCTTTGGATACATAACGCATAAATGGAAATGTTAACGATAACTCTTTACGATGAAGTCCCCGATAGACCTTATGCGCCAGATGCAGCCATCTTTAATATTTTGTGGTTGAACTTCCTTTTTTGCAGTAGGCCTAGCTCTTTATATTTATATGGCATTAATGTCGAAGAGTAGTGGTGAAGTGGATTTACTTATTGTAGTTAACAAAAGTTATCATGAGCATTTTAATGTTGAAACTGATGTCATAACAAATGAGAGACAGATGACAGAGAAGATTTTAAAAATAGTGGTTCATCTGTAAGATTTTACCTTCATAATGTGGAAATATAAACCGGAAGGCTACATAAGGTACATACTACATACTCACAGCGATGTTCTTTTTTTTAGTTTTTTTTCACTTATAGGTGTAAAAATAAGTTAGAAATACGTGACCACTGGTTTACTATTAGCGGACATCCCGACACCGTCCACACTGCTGAGAGCGACATTTAGATGAATATGTAAATACGTGCTCTGTGCTTTCATTTAACCCTCTGGGGACGAATTGGGCGGTACCGCCCAAAAAGGCATACTTTTACAAATGTGCAATTATCTTCAAAACTATTAATGATAGAGAGGTGCGGTCTTTTTTGCCGTCTTCCTCAGATTGAAAACAGTGATATCCCGTTTGTATTATACACACACTTCGCTGTTGCGCAATACCACTGCATAAAAAGGCCAATGAAATCGATGTTGTTAGGCAAACTCCACCAATGGAAAAATTGCCGCTGGGAGGATTTTTTTTTTTACCCAATCAGAAGAAGGTTACCATGACGTATTCTAGCCAATCAGAGGACTCTAGCCTTCAACATGTGCAAACAAACAGCGTCATGTGGACGGAGAATGAGACAGATAGCGAACGGAGCGGAGAATTACAGAGCGCACAGATATCTATATAAGAGAGAGACAGAATAACTTAAAGTTAAATAGCATTATTATTGTATTGTTTTAGCACTTTTATGATGGCAAGCAGTACAAGAACAAGCTCTGGAACAATTACTGCAAAGTAAATCTGCCAGGTTGTGAGTGTGTCTGTTCTTCAGAGCAAGCAGGTCTCATTTAGTTCTGAGCAGACCGCTTTTTCACGCCTGGGACTGTTTGTAAAAAAAGTTCCTTATTTCATTGTTCTCAACACATTTGATTGAACAATGACAAATGTCTGTCAAGCAAAGGGTTTGACAAATATTTTTTTGGTTCAAAAACTGTTCACTATTGTTGTGTGAGGGGTGATTTTCAGTAATAAATGACAAAAATCAAATTTTCGTTTTTGAAATTCTCTCGATTATTGTACATTTTTCACTCATACTTCCTTTATAAACACATTACATGCATGCTTATGTTAGCTTAGGGTCTTCTGAATCCATAGATACCAAACACATGGTGTTCCATCTCCATTACATATGGTTTATAAGCCCAAATGTAAAAATAGAGAAAACGGACCAAAAAGGGCTTAGTCCCCAGAGGGTTAAATAAAGGTGAGAAAACCGCTGTTAAAGGAGAAGTAGTCTCGCGCTGAAGTCCCGTGGGAACTTCCGTTGTAGCGGGGAAAAGGTATTGTTGACTGAAGAGTGTGAGGCCAGTTCTTCGTCTGTATACTCGGGTTTGAATAAATAAGGATGACCATCAAACTCAAAAGCCTCTTCCATGTGTTCAAAATCTTCTATTCTCCATAGTTACGTTACGAACCATTTCTTCTTCATTTGTGAGCAACTCCGATCATCACTCTTCACACACACGACGCTCCTCCCACCAGCACACTGCTATTTACCTTTTCTCCGCTACAATACAACGGGAGTAAGGTAGCTTGGCTTATTTTTTTCTGCTTCTTACAAACTCTTTACTTTTGAAGTTGTGAATGAGTTGTTTTTGATTTGGGACTCAAAGGAGATGGATGACAGATTAAAACTGCTTACATTATGTGGTGAGTTTCATCTTCATAAGTGTAAAGTAACTAATTCTAAGCCCAATTTTAGACTTAAGAGTGTTGATTTTAAATTATTTCATGACTCTCTTTGTTTATCAGCTAATAAGAAAGCTTTGGCTGATAAACAAAGAGAGTCATGAAATAATTGTATTTCTTTGTTGCTCAAATAAATTGTGGTTTCATTATAAATTATCTCCTGATTTTCTGAAGATTACTATTTATTTTTTGTATTTCCCATGTACTTGTATAAATTTTTTGGATGTGTAGTTTCTATGATTGGTTTGTGAATTATTATTTTATATATATATATATATATATTTCTTTTTTTTAATGTATAAACTATCCCTTATCTACTGCCTTGCTTTACTTGGAGTTTTATGACTTATTCTTATTTTTATTTTGACTTTTTGTGCTTGATACATGTATCCCCTGTGCTTTTTGTTCAATAAAAAAAAAAAAAAACGGGAGTTCCCACGGGACTTCAGCGCGAGACTACAGCTAGCCGTCTAAAACACTATTTAGGTGAATTTCAACAATGGCTAAGTTGCTAAACGCATCTTGTTGTCATCTAAGGACCCTGTTCATGTTGGACAGACATTTTAATAGCATTTATTTATTTATTTTTGTGTTTGTGGTTCTGTATGTATTTGTTTGTCTAGTATGTATAATTGTACTTTGTTCTTTTGTGACGGTTGTGATGTACTTTAGGACCCCCTTGAAAACGAGATGATGCATCTCAAGGGGTTTATCCTAATAAAATAAATGTACTCATTCATAAAAAAAAATTGCCCGGAGTTCTCCTTTAAAGCTGTGAAGGCAATTTCAGAAAAGCTATATAGCAAGCTAGCTTTGAAAGCATGAGATCCCACCCTCCCTTCAGAGAAAAGCCACGCCCCCCTTTGAAAACACATAAACGCACACAGCAGAGTCTGCAAAGCATCACGAGACAAGACACGGCATTAAATCACGTCTCAGAGCACAAAGACATTACAATAATAATGAACTTAAACCTGCAGTCCGTAGCCTTTCCTCTTTGTCGTGAGTTGTGCCTCGGCATGAATCCAATGTTTTGAGGAGAATGTACGGCTGTAGGCTATATTATGTCACCGCGCCGGTGTGGATACTGTCATTCAGAATCACAGATTCTACTTTTTGGAAGTATGACCAACATAAGAATTTTCACTGGAAAATGTCATCTGAACAAATAACATCCACTTTTGTTCTGAGTCTGACCAACTAAGGGAAAAAATCATTTCAGTAAATCGCGCCGATTAAATCTAACGATTTAACGGTCAAACCGTGCAAATTATACTTTGTGGTCAAATTGTTGATGTTAACAACATCATTATTACGTGCAGAGGTACTTAAGTACACTTTTTGAGTATCTGTACTTTACTTGAGTATTATTTTTTCTGGAAACTTTTACTTTAACTTCACTACATTTGAAAGACAAATATCGTACTTTTTACTCCACTACATTACTGTCAAGGTCCTTGAGTAGAGTAGTAACGTCAGGGATGATTTTGGTTGGAAATGAAAGTCTGGTTGGTCAGAACTCGACTGATGTTGGTTTCTGACGTCAACCGATTTTCAACCACAATACAACGTCTGTCCGACGTTGGAGATTAACGTCAATCTGACATTGGATTCTGACATCAACATGATTTTAATTTCAACGTTGGGTTTGGTCTTCTAAATGCAAATTTTGTCATTGTTTTGGAACACACTAGCTTATAGATAACAGTAAGGCTAACATATTCATACTAAAAGCCAAACAACTGGGAACAGCCATGTGTGTGTCCGAAACCAGTGTGGATGTTATTGAGTGACTTATTCAATCCCACGACTGGAACTGTTCTAGAAATAAATGTGATATTGATATGAGGGTAGGCAGGCAGAGATTCAGAGGCATAAGGTACTGTAAATTGGTTATTCCACGCAACAATGCAACAATAATAAAACAATGAATTGACATTTACTTTTATACTTAAGTACTTTTAAAAATGAGTACTTCTGTACTTTTACTTAAGTAAACATCTGTCTTTACAACTTTTACTTGTAACGGAGTAATATTTGACCAGTAGTATCTGTACTTTTACTCAAGTAAGGAAGTTGTGTACTTTGTCCACCTCTGATTACGTGACTACATGTATTTCAGTAGCCTACTCCATAACTGAATGAATTAAGCGAACAAGAGCGCTACTGTTACATAATTGAACCGTTGAAATTTCTTACCTGTCCAGCAGAAAAAAAAGAGTTGTTTCTGCGTCCGTTTTGGACCCCTTTAAAACACGGAGTTCACGCCACCTTTCAAAAGCCCTTCCGATATTTATCCTTGTTTTCGCATGAGCCGGTTGCAGTCTCTGTAGCCACTCCGAAGTCTTTTGCATTTTACAACGGGTGAATCTTATCACTGGTGATTGTCGTTTGTACCTTTCTGGATCCGCCATCAAATTGAAAAGTTTATTTATATCAAGTGCTGTGAGAAAAGGCTACAAATCTCCACCTCCACATCCTCACACGCAATATAGCCTACACTAGCCAAGACACCTTCTTTATGTGTACAGACGCAATGGAAAACAATGACGCAAAGACGCTCGAGTGACCAAGCATTTCCCGCAGAAATCCACCAGTACCACTGGAATTAAAAACATTATTACAAGCTTACCGTTTTGAATCGAGCTAAGGCAAGCAGATAGTTTGGAACACTGGCTTGTTATGTACAATACTTGCTCAAAAATGTATTTTGGATAATTTTTTTTTTACTGGAGCTTTAAACAACTTACAGAGCTCTTACTTGTACCTGGCCTGGTCCTACCAGACTCTCGTACATTTCATTTGTACAGAGAGTCTGGCCACTCTCCATTGAAAAGCGTTAACTTCCTTGTAGGCGGGTACTCTGTTGAAGTTTAAAACTATTGGATCTGCCCAGAGCCACTCTGGATCTGCCATAACCAATCGCTAACGTTTTGTCGCGACGTATGTCAACTCAAACTAACGCACGACCTCAACATCATCGTTGTCAACCACTCTCTCCGTTCACTGATTGGACCGGTAAAAAATTGATCGGAGAAAACCCAAGAATATCCCGCAAGCCCAGACGTAGTACTGAAGGAAAATGAAAATTGAGCGGAAGTACGCAGGAGGGCGGAGCCAGGCTAACTTGTACCACTTGACTGCTGAAGATTCATTTAGGCATTGATAGTGTTGACATAGTCACGCATAAATCCGAGTCTGAGGACGTGAACAGCTCCGGGTATCCGTTAACATTAATGTACTGTAAACTAACAAGAGCAATCAATAAACAATTTTTATTTTTATTAGTTAACATTAACAAAGGTTAAAAAATTCTGTAAAATATAGTGCTCATAGTTAGTTCAAATTAGTTAACATTAACAAAGGTTAATACATTCTGTAAAATATAGTGCTCGTAGTTAGTTCACATTAACTAATGTTAACAAATTAGACATTATCGTAAAGTGTTAGCATGTTAATTAATACAATCACGCATTGTAATGGCTTTAATAAAACATACATTTTGCAATTAGAGTTTGTTATGTTGAATGGAAAAAAATCCTAGTGAGTTTCTGTTTATTTAAAATAGTTAACAGTTGTTCCGTACAGTCCAAACACCAAATCCAAGTGGCATTTGGCAGAACACATTATGGCCGTATTACCACATTACTACACAATGAGAACTTCTCCTCACACAAACACTGAATGACTCATCCACAGTAAACTGGAGGGGGTCAGCTGTGCTGCTAAATATAGCTGTGAGACCGGCCAAAATAAGCATCAGAAATAAAAAAGAAACCCCTCCAACGCTTTTCCATGTGTGCGCGAAGAACGCAGGCATCAGGAGTCAGCACAAAGAAAACACTGTGAGACCCGTTCGAGTGAGGAAAAGAAAAGAGAGGGGGGAAATTCCTTTACCGTTCCCAAAAATTATCCCACATTTTAACTTTCCCAGAAAGCCAGCTAATTCCCAAGAGGCTGTCCCTGAGCGCGTTGCACATGGCCTTTGCCCCTCCCACTTCCCCTCATGTCATTGGCCCAGCACAGGACTCCCCAGGGAGTCAGTAGTGAGGGATCGCTAAACCAGTAATCAAAATAGCCTGCTGTCAGCCAGTCGGCATATACTGATGTTTTACAGATTTAATTTTAAATCAATCCATTAAAAGATGCAGATTCACTTAAAAGTAATGCTAATGATTTAATCAATTTCAGAAACTGACTCTCTGGTTCCTCATGATCATACAATTACTTCTCAGAATCTACTTCACATTTTTTGACAGTATGATTCAACCCAATAAGAGAGAAGTGCAGTTATTTTGAGTTTTAATAGGTTTTCGTGAAATTTGCCTTACTACAAACATTACGCATATTTTTCAGAACAACAGATGTTTGCCAGTCTGACTCATAATAGTGTCCTAGTTTCATCAAGCAACAATGTGGCAAACAATGACATGAACTTGATCATTTCGAACAATGGTCAGAGTGATGATTTAAGCACTTTTCATAGTGTTCTTTTCGGGTAAACAAACACATCAACACCAGACATCAGTGCTAGTTCCTACTCAAAAACAAACTGGAACAAGCTAAGGCAATGACAAATAAAGAGCGTCCAACATAAATACAATTTTAACAAAAGTTTAAATTCAATTACCTCTAAAATGTCATGCGTTGTATAAAAAGTAATATTTTCCTCATGTACTGAATACATTTGAATGCATGTCTTAAATGCTATTTTCATAAATGTTTTAAAATATATTGTTAAAGGTAAAAATTACTTGTACAAATATCCAAAATATTACTTATCAGTTTTTGTCGAGTCACACCTTGTCTTGCATTAATAAGGTCAAAAGCATCTGATATTTATAGAGACTTCTTGACCTTAACACAGTAATGAGGGTGTTTTAATGATATCATTTCCTATTTTATCTTTTTCTTAAGACTTATCTTGTAAGTCGCACCATGTGATTTTTTTTTCCAATATTTATTTTTAACGAAACATGCTAACTGCTATTCTGTCCCATTCTGTAATATACTATTGGAGATACTTAGAGAGAAAAGATATATGAGGAAAACAGGCGTGACCCAACGAGTCATTTTGCGCAATATTATCACAGCGCATCCTACGCGAGTTCGTCGACCATTTGAGAGGCTTAACTTTTGGTTGGCAGCGCTGACTTAATAATTATGTTGAAGTCTTTTGATCTGAGGACACTTGAGCATGGATATGAATCTGGTTCATTAGCATCAAAGCCTGTGAGGTCACATCACATGACATCTCAGTGGAATGTTATTGTGTCATGCGAGCAGAAAAATTATCCCGATTCTCTTTTTTCCGGGCATTCGTTTGAAATACGAACTTTAAAAAAGCCAGGAAGATGTTAAGCTTAACGGAACACGGATATCTACAAAAGCAATGATCTCATTCTTGTTTGTGAACTGTAACTTTCCAAGCTATAGTTCAAATGCACAAAATAACATTTACCCGATGATAACAGGTAACGATAACAACGTTGAAGCCGCAAGCTTTAAGTCAAACAGGCGACGCAGCAGACTAAGAAAACAATGTCCAGACCACCAGGGACACACCATGCTTACAGTCACTATAAATACCAGAACCTCCAGCTTTCAAGTTCTGCTTGAGCACAGCTGTAGTCTAAAGGTCCTGTCTTAACTGTAGGATGGAAGAGAGTATCAAAACACGGGCCGTTGTTTAAGACAAAGTCAGAATTCCTTTAAATTGATTCAAAGACAGGGAACAGTCCTCACCATTCATCTTTTCAGCACATGCTGCTTGAGGAATGACAGATGTATGTGAAATATGCTGTGGTGAACTGACACCTGCGGTGGGTAAGATTCAGCCTGTCATCAATGAAGAATGCTTTATTTGTCAAGTCAACGTCCAGAAGCTATATTTAGGTGAGAAAAAAACTATTTTGGTTAGAGAATACTAAAAGTATAAAAACATAGGCTATTTTGAGAAAAATACGATTGAGATCATTGGACTACTTGTAGTTTAGTGGGTGCTCTTGATATATTTAGTCAGCTGCTTCAACAAACCTAAAGATACAAAACAAAACACAGCTTTTATGATGAACTATATTTTGCGACAGAACTTCCAAAACCGAATATCCAAAACTGTTTTGTGTGCGTACATATGATGGTATTTTTTTACCAGCTGAGAACTCACAAAAAGCCAAAACAGCAGCAGAATTGCACACAAATAAAGATTATTTCTGACACCTGTACCGAACTGTAATAGGCAACGTATCTCATATGATGAGAAATAAAATAGGTATGCTTGAGCATCTTGTGACATCTCATCCTGTTTTTGGTTTGTTTAGATGCCTTTGGTCCATGTTGCATTCATATTTCATAAGAACCGCTGTTTGGAAGCGGACCGGGACCCACCTTTTCAGGGGTCTCGGTCCGCTGGTTTGTTGCGCACCAGGGTCCGGCTTTGACGGTTCCAATATGGCAGGCGGCTTACGTATAGCGGCCCATAGAAACAGCCGCTAATGATATTATATAATACTACTTAGATAGTAGTATATATTATAAATAGTATGTATACATCTATGATAGAAACAAGCGCACCATGTTTGGATTTCCGTTTTACTTATTGTAGAGTTAACAAAAATATCATGAGCATTGTAATGTTTGAAGCGGATGTCAAAACAAATGTCTGTAGAAGATTTTAAAACGAGCGGTTCATTCATAAATCCATAAGATCTTACCTTCATGCTGTGGAAACACAAACCGGAAGACAGAACACAACGAGCGCAGAGCTGAAAAGCAACATGGCTATATAAGATCTATAAGCCGAGAAGCTGTAAAATAAGGTGGCATTGATGCTATGCAGGCAAACTGGCACAGATAAACAATTAAAACACATGGCTCTACCATTTAAGAGCTGCTTGCAAATATTATTCTTAAATCATAACACACATTCACTATTTTTGACAACTCTGTTGGTTTGTCACATTGTAGCAGAGCCCATTAATATGAAAAGCTTAAATAAATATCAATAATAACAATCAGGTTCCTGAAGTTTTTGGTGGTTGTTATGTTCTCCTTGACTACAATGACTGCAAATAGACAGAAACAGAATAACAGTACACACTGTAAGTGTCCACAGTGACATTATGAGTCAAAAGGACGACCTACTGAACTGAATTTACTGACTTTTAGTGAATATGTTTTGCAAGAAAAGGTGGCCTATGATCCAGACTATCTTTAGGCATAAAGCTCGCCCTAATTAAGGATTCTCTACCTCCAGTAGATAGTAATTATTCAGGCCTGTGGCAGTAAACACTGGGGGCCCTATTTTAACGATCTGAAACGCAAGTATCAAACGCGAAACGCAAGTAACTTTGTGGGCGGATCCCGGGCGCTGTTGCTATTATACCGGCGGGATAAATGACTCTTGTGCCAGACGCAAATCTAAAATGGGTTGGTCTGAAGCTTCATTATTCATAGGTGGCGGATTGATATTATAACAGCGGATTTGCCGGCGCACGCCAGGAGCGGTTCACAGGCGAGGAGACCGACGTTCTCGTCAGGGCCGTAAAAGACAGAGAAGTGACACTGTATGGGGATGGGGAAACCCACCCAGATTATCTTCGGTTAAACAGGCATATAATAATTTGGGTAAATGTGTAGGCTAATCTAGATTTATGCCTATTTTTTTCACATCTTCACGGACACAACAATGATTTCCCTCGTGTGTAAATATTTTTCCTTGTAATAATGTATGATTTGCATTTTGCAAAAATGAAAACTGCTGCGTCTGTTTAGTTTAGAGAATCAAAGTGTATGCGCGTTGTTCACACGCTACATATGGCCAAGCACGCGCCCTTAAAATAGCATCCCAGATAGCAGACATCGAATCAATGTGGAAACGACGTTTCTCGTGACATTGAAACAACATCGTTTTGCTCATCGAATTAACGTTGAAATCAACGTCAGACACGCCATTCAACCGCATTTCAATGTTGAATCGATGTTTTATTTTCGGTGTAATAACGTTCTGATTGAACGTAGCTGTTGATTCAATGTTGAAATTTGATTGATGATTGATACTAACCTTTACAACTAAAAATCAACATTGAATCGACATCGGTCTGCTATCTGGGATATGACTAACGCGCAACGCGCCCACTGTCTTTAGACTAGGTTTTTCCTGGTCAGTGGCGGAATTGTTTTCGAAAACTGCAAAAATAGCACCAGGCAACATTTGCGCCGGAACACGCATCCCTCTTTTCGCTGAACCGCATCCTCTTTTCGCTGAACCGCCCCCGCGAGCACAAGTTCATTCCCTAATTTACAGACGTGCGTCTGTGGAGGGAAAAGTCCGCTGTGCGCGGGTGCAAAATAGGAATCATGCGTCGGTGTACAAAGTCAATTGTGCTGGGTGCAAGATAGGGCCCTGGGAGTGTTTCATGCACTGTGCCTCCCTCCACACAAATCACACTGAGGCTAAAGGTCGCTGCATGGGACCGCTGAACAATGCTGTCTTGCAGACACACACATGAGTGTGTGTACTTAACAACATTTTAATGAGCTATAAAAGGCCGTTTCAGTTGTTTATGGTAACAAATACGCAACACAAACTGCACTCAATGCCCTCACACCTGCTCGCGTGAAGCACACAAATTATTCATTTAGCAGATGCATGTGACTTGCACACTTTTTGTTCAACGCATGTACAAAGTGAAAATGTGCCGCTGTTGCTTTAAGAATGTATTTCAACTTACAGCCTCTTAAGTTACTTGTTGGTGTATCCTAGTTAGGTTGATTTTGACTTTTAATTTAAATTTAATAAAATAATAAAACCAGTTTATGAAAACCAGTGTATGGTACACTTGCAATCAATCAAAAATTCAAGTGTTAGTTAAATTGTGGAGGTTGATCACAAACAAACAAACAAACAAACAAACAAACAAACAACAACACATAGGCATACTGGACAATATCCCGATTTTCAGGCAAAAGTTGGTCAAATCAATAATATTAATGAAAACTTTCCACTCAATGTGGGACAGCCTAGAAAATAAGCAATAATGACAATAATAACCAGGCAATAATAAACTAATTATTTAAATAAATTAAATAGCTATGCCCAGCTACTGAAAAGGAAAATTAAGTGATTATTTCAAATTAAATTTACGATTAATGTACAAGAATAAAACACTTTTTTACGCTTATTTACCTGGATTAGATAATTATAGAATAATTAGAATATTGAGTGAATTGACGTCAATTATTAATGTCATGATGTTCCAAAATATTCCCTAAACTTACTCAAACGAGTTCCTAAAGTGTCATGACACTTGCGCAGCGAAAAATGTCCATTTATCAGTCGTCCCGTTATCTAAGAGTTCAGCTTATGACTCATTATTCCGAATTATTACACAGGTAGCCTATAAAGTGTCACTTGTAACGCATTAAATACTGTGGAGTGTCATTCACTCAGGCGAGCGGCAGCATCTTATAGGCTACGCAAGAAAAAAACGAATACAACTTACCGTGTCTTGGCTTCTAAATTATACGTGTTCCCTTGAATGACACATCTAGAATACAATAGAATTCCGGCAGAAAATGTTTTCTCTTTCTTCACTGAAGTATCGGTTGTTGATGTTGGTAAAGATGGCCGCTCTCATTTTGTTTAGCCGGTGATGTAATGAAGTTGTGTTAACCCTTCGTAACATTTGGAGAACTGACACCACATCGATATTCTAACCTGCTAGGTTAGAAAGTGAACGGAATAAAAACGATTTTTAGATGAGTATGAGTAATTCTCATAACATCTTACTCTTAAAGATCAGTCGTGGAGCAGCAATGCACATAGAGATGTACCAAGTCCAGCGATATTCTAATGTTGTGAAAATGCGTCCAAATCGATTAAAAAAAATATAATCAAAAGCGTATATGACTTAAGTTGAAATAATAATACTAATAATAAAATAAAAAAGAGCCTTCTTTAGTTGGCATGTGATTTATATAGATTATAGGCTATCAGTTGACTAAACAAAAACTTTTTGAAGGTAACAATGTTGTTGTATGACACTGCCATCTGGTGAAATCTCAAGGTCATTTCGACATGTGATCAACTTAATACATCCAAATTCGTTCTTGAGGAACTGGATACAGCTAAATAAAGCATACAGTTAACTTTTTCAACTGGAGATTCAAGATCCTTATTGTCGCTTTAAAAAAAAACAACATTATTTTGTGTGCTTCCACAAGGTTGTTGCAGTTCCAAAGAAATATGTAATAATAGGCTAAACAACCATGAATCTGCACTTTATAAAGTTGCACACATGAAAGCAGTGCAAAATAGGCCTTATTTGTGCAAAATGCGGGTATGATTATGAGGGTAGTTGATGCATAGGCTATCCATGGAATTTATTCAAGATTTTGGGTTCAAACGATATTAACAGTGATAGTGTTTAAGCATTGTAAATGGTCACTTGATTTCAGTTTTGCCATTGTGTGTGACATTAATTTTGTTTAATATTAGGTAAAAAAATGCCACATGCATAATAATTATTATAAAGTAATTAGCAAAATGCAGTTTATGGTTTTAGATGGAGTTTAGCATTTCACCAACTATCAACTTCTCAAAGTATTTCATGCCAGTGCAATAATACAAACATTCACATGCATGATTAAATGCATGTGATATCTGATTGCTGATTGTAAACCTGTTTATGGCGTTGAACTGTGGTGTCAAAGTAACATAAAGCAAGTTGTAATTTCTTAAAAATGTGTAGTTTCATACTGGAGATGAAGAACTATAACTCTTTATTCACCCAAACAGTTCAGACCACACTGAACCACACACCGCACCATTGTGAGTGTCTTTATGTTACAACAGCCATATAGAAAGTAGTAGATCACAGATAATTTGCAAACCAAAACCAGAGCCAACATAACAACAAACTAAAGCAACGTGGTCTGAGTCATAAGAAAGGTTGCTCTTTTCCCCTCTCTCGTTGTTTTCTCCTGCTTTCGTTTCTCATGTCTTCTCCCACATGGTTGGGATTGGATGATCATGTCCCACATTGCCCACACTCTCCCGCTGATGGAGGTGTGAGGCTTAATCACGGCCCAGAATAGTGTGTGGTTTGGGGAAGGGGGGTGTGCTGGGGGAGGCAGGCTGGATGCCAGCCGTATCTCTGAGAGTGCTGGCGTGAGATGTGACTCATCAAAGTGCTGTGTGTCTTTACATTCTGCTTCACACACAGTGAGATGATGGGCAGGATGGAGCCCCAGCTGCCTAAGAGACTTTGGGGCACCAACCAACCACTGATTATTCATTTCGATTACAAAACACAAGAGTTTGTGTTGCAGGCTGCGCACCTGGTGGTCACATGTGGATGTGTTCATGTGAGCAATCTGAGATTCTAGATTCTAGTCAGTTCCCTGATCCCGATTGTTTTCGTACTATGGCATTAAATGACAGAAAGGCTGTAAATGATACTATTTTACCAATTTGTATGGTTTTAAAACAGTGTAAACAAGATGCTGTATGCTAAAGTCGATGTGAGACAGAAGTTGTGGTAGTTGTGCATGGATAAATCTTTTAAGCACGGCAATGTTCCAAAACATAAAAGCACACACCTCAGTTCAGTCACTCATCTAGACTTGAACTATAGAAACAGACTCATTTCTGAAATCTCCTGATCACCTGTGAATATTCTCAAGCAGGACTTGGCCGTGATTCTCCCTCGTGTTCCTTCGAGTGTGAGTCCTCTCCTGCGACACTCCAACCAGCATCTGTAAGAGAAAGCCTTTCATTATTATCATTCTGTCATTCATCAACTGATAACCAATATTTACTCACCTGTTTGTCTCCAATGTGTGACCAATAAAGTTTAACTTACCCTCTTGCTCAGTGTGTGTTTCCTGACACATGGGTTATATTCCCAAGGAATGCACTGAGAAAAAAAAACACCTTTAATGCAATGACATGTAACTAAAAAACAATATGAGAATAATATAAAAATAAGTGTGTCTAATGTCTTGTTGCACAATTAATGCTTTTAAATATTTAGCAGTGTTGTAACTGTTCTTTTGTGAAGATTTAGAGGAATATGTTGGGGAGAGTTACTTATAAAAAGTAATGTTACAGTGTTGCTCCATTAAAGTAACTACTTGCATTACATTTTACTAAAAGTAATGTGTTAGTTTTGCATTACTCTTTTCGCCTAGGCTTGGTCTTGCTCCGTCCTATCTCTGCAAATTACTTTCTCCTTATATTCCCCATCCGATCTTCTGCTGTGAACTCTGTGAGCCGAGATTGGGTGGAAGGTCTTTCTCTGTTATTGCCCCTAAGCTATGGAAGTCTCTTCCCCTGGCTCTTATAGGACAACAACCGCTGCATGAATTTAAGTCTAAACTAAACCCATTTGTTTAAACAGTATTATCAGTCATGACATGTTTTTCTTTAAACATTTTCCATAACTCTGTATTACAGTCATAATGTTTCCTTACATGCTATTAGTCTTTAGCACCTGACCTTTGCTTCGACTGCCCACCTTCTGCTGTCTGTTTTAAAGTAGTTTTTTTTTTTCTGTTATTGTTTCTGTTTGTATTCCAACTGCAATCGCTAATTTCTTGGACTGGGCAAATTGTCCATTTATGTATGAACTGATTGTTTGTTCTTCACTGTTATTGTGAATCGTCCTTGAGTTTGGGAAAGGCGCTATATAAATTAAACATATTATTATTATTATTCAAAAAAAATTTTTATATTTCTTGGAAATGTAAAGGCCATTTCACAACAAAAGTGAAATGAATAAGGAATAACAACCTTTCAGGTTTGCTGGCATTCTGGATTGCAGAAGAGTAATATGCTGGAGAAGAATGTTCAACACTTTTAGTTCAGCAATAAAAAAAATAAAAAATAAACACAAATGTTGTTTGAAGTCATTTTTGCTAATTGGTTGAATCGGATCCTTAAAGGTCAGCAGCAAAGACACTTGTTAATAAAGTAAGATCAAATACACATAAAGTATATTTGTGTTATTTACCGTATTTAATTATTGCAGGTTTTTGTAATATTCTGAGTTCGCATTTCAGTTTTTGTTCATTTTGAGAAATACTGAATCTGTTGTGCAAGTGTGATGAGATGAGATGATAAATACACGCTCACATTTAACCCAATCGTGCTCCGGAGGGCCACTGTCATGCAGGGTAAACACACGTGTCGTGAACCAGAAAATCAAGGTCTTACTAGGCATACTAAACTTCCAGGCAGGTGTGTTGAGGCAAGTTGGAGCTGAACCAAAGTCTTTGGCTGAACTCTGCAGGACAGAGGTCCTATAGGTCTGACTTTGGACACCCTTGGTCTAGAACTACAATAAACACAGCGCACACAACGCCTCTGCACTTACTAAACCATTTCTCCCAACATGAGAACAAAAGAGGAGAAATGGGAAAGCAAAGTAACTTGAGTTGCTTATTGAGTAACTCATATACTGTTGAAAACTTAAAAGTAATGCGTTACTTGGAAAAAGTATGTATTAATAATGAAAGGGATGACATCATCAGAAGTTTCCAGTGCTATTAATGACATGGTGTTCCTAAAATGTAAGAGTTTAAGTTTAATTGAACAGGATATAAGATTATGAGTTTGGTTTATTATTCTGAATTATTGCGCAGGTTTTTAAAATGTGTCACTTTTAATGTAATAGACCAGACTATCATAGAAAGTTTAGTCTCAATTTGCTGAGGTTTTTACAGCTTATTGTCAAAAAACAATGATTGTACACACAATAAAATAGAATAGTGCACAGTATGGCACAGAATACTACACCTAATAATAATACGACAGACTGCAGCTGATTGGGGTTGGAGGGAGGCAATCAATCAGGCAGAGCAGAAACTCTTTTGAGTCTAGTCTAGTGAGACGCTGAATGACACTGGGCTTTCTGCCAGATGATGAGTGAGTGCTGTTCTTCAAAATGACACTGGCTTTCTTATGCACATATTTGAAGCTGAAGTATGATGGTGGGAAGATTGACCAAATCAACACCTGCTCCAAGGCCTTCTTTTCTGGGTGAGAGTTTGTGTCCTTGCAGAAACAGTAAAGTATAAGGAGACTGCAGTATGTTTACCATTTGGATGCACTGTACCATGGCACCTCTGCAAAAATGGAAAAACACTTGGAAAAACACTTGCGGCGCCATGATTATTCATGATTATTCAGATCGTCAGAATGGTTGAACCTATGAACCTTTCAAAAAGGAAGTTCTCCAGTGGTTTCCACTAACGTGGCAGTGCGACGAAGTAAATATGCCTCAATAACCTTTTTCTTTTTACCGTGTAGATTGTGATTGTTGAATGCATCGACTCATGTTGAATTGCTGAACATGCCTGGATAATACAAATATAGGCCTAATTATTATTTAGCATTGATATTATAGTTATTAATTATTCCTACCTTTGACAACACAGAGATGTTTAACAAATAAGTTTACTTGGTGCATCAACGTGCAAAATAACCTCCTGCATTTACTAAGCTAGTGGCAGCAGAGGGCAGTATAGTATCTCTCTTTAGTCTCATGGGCTACTTTTTTTTTTTTTTTGGAATACTGCAAAATTAGATGCTCTGTTTTGATCCATTAAACCAGAGCGAAATGATTTTTCAAGGAAAAATGCATTTCTCGCTATTTGAGAAACTGCGGGAAATCAAAAGGAAAGTGTGGAGGCCCAATTCTCAGTGTGTAGCCCAGTACTTGGAGAATTAGAAACTGCAAATTTCACTTGTTGTCTTGTTAAAAACAAATTATCAGCGCTAAATTACTGAAATTAGTCAGTCAAATTAAAGCTTGCGTTATGTCTTTGACTGCATAAAGAAAATAACACATCTCATTATAATACGTCACCATGCCGCCATTCACACATGTATTCTTCTATAGCCTAAACGATAATCTAAGGTTACAGGATCCATGAAGTGAGTTCCTAGATAATGTCCTTATAATACTGACAGTGACCCCCATTTCTAATGATAAGGATATATCTGTCCAGTATGTACACACACATGTGCAAACACTCTACAACGTTTGCTGTCTAACAGCATCAGAAAGTGAGTATGGGGGAGGTTTGGGGAGCTTTATTTGGTGTGTAATGAAACCCTTCTCAATGGATGGATGCTGAAAGCTGAACATCTGCATCTAATTTAGTGTCCCTCCTCCTATGATGACGCGAGTACGTCGCCGTTTATAGCTGAAGCGATTATGCCATCAGTGCATTCTTACAGTGTAACAGTTAAAGCCCTGCCAGGCTTCAGAATTCACACCACATCCTTTGCAAGCGTCCATAATAACATCCCATGCTGGAGCAAAATGTCGAGATGTTAATTGACATGCAGAAGGGTGTGTGTGTGTGTGTGTATGTGTGTGTGTGTGCGTATGTGTGTCCCTCATACCAGACCAGAGGCTCTGACCTTGAAAATGTGAAAAAAAGAGTTAGGTTGGTGGTGATTTATTAAAGCACAGAACATTTTGAAAAAAAAATGAAGTGACTTCACAAGCAGGACATGCAGCAATACGTGAGATATGGTGTCATCACCCAAAAAGTGTAAGAGTTCGCTCAAAAAAGAAATATTTTTTATTATTTAGGCTACTCATTGTCATGTTGTTCGAAAGCCACATGCAGTTAAATTTCACTTCTATCCCATTTATGTTGAGATTAAAAGGAAAGGATGGGGGATTATCAATAATGACTATTTCAGTCTAGTTGTATGATACTTTAGTGTGTATCTGTGTGTGTGTGCGTGCGTGCGTGTCACCGATTTTGAAGTTTTATTTCTGTGATGGTAAAGCTGAATTTTCAGCATCATTACATTTCAGTGTCACATGATCCTTCAGAAATCATTCTAATATGCTGATTTGCTGCTCAAGAAACATTTCTATACATTATGAGCTATGGCTATTATTATCAGGATTTTTTGATGAATTGAAAGTTCAAAAGAGCACCATTAATTTGAAATAGAAATCTTTTGTAAAATCTTCAGTTTTACCGACCGCAACCTTTTGAAAAAAGGGCGACATGAACAAGATCATTGTCTTCCACAATGGATGCCACAGGAGGATATGTCGTATATTCTGGCCTATGAAAATCACAGGTGAAGAACTGGACATGTTCTCAGAATGGGACTAGGGCCGTATCCCAAAAGACTGCCTTGAGATGGACATCACCTGGCAGAAGAAAACCAGAGCGATCTACTGCAAAACAACATGGCGATGCACAGTGATGGCAGAATTTAAAGGGGTGGTAAAGTATGATTTCACTTTTCCAACTTTAGTTAGTGTGTAATGTTGCTGTTTGAGCATAAACAACATCTGCAAAGTTACAACGCTCAAAGTTCAAAGCAAAGGGAGATATTGCTTTTAAAGAAATCGTTTTTTTAAGGACTACAACAAACGGCTGGTAGGTACTACACGACATTCCTCCGGGTTTAGTGACATCAGCAAGTCTAAAATGTACATAAACCCCGCCCCCGGGAACACGCAGTTGAGGGAACAAGTCAAATATTTGTATTTGTAATATTTGTATAGTATTTTGTCACAGAAGTGAGTCAGCTCAAACTTTAGCATCCATCTTTTCACATGCAATCGAAAGTCACTCTGTGTGCATCTCACAACAGTTCCTATACGAGCGATTTATAGATTACCATGACAGAATATGCTAATTGAAGATAGTTAATGCCACATCAGCAACATAAATTCATCAACTAACCTTTCAGAGATGTCCTGTTGCATTCTACATGTTGTCTCTCCATCTTTGTCTGACTCCGTTTTGACATTAAAGGCAGAACAGTTTCTGTCATTTTAGTGTGTCTGCATGAGGTAATAGCAGCTGCTAACACACACATGAGCTCTTGAAACCCCGCCCTCTGCAGCAGCTCATTTGCATTTAAAGGGCCAGACACAAAACGGTGCGTTTTTGCAAATCCTCATAAAGCGACAACTTTAACATGCTATATAAAAATATCTGTGGGGTATTTTGTGCTAAAACTTCACATACACACTTCTGGGGACATCAGAAATGTATTTTACATCTTGTGAAAATGGCATTTTACCACCCCTTTAAGGAGATGGGTCTGACATTGGGCGAGGTGCAGCAGCCTTATGGTGCGTTCACACCGGACGCGAATAGCGCGTCAGGCGCGAGTGATTTCAATGTTAATTCAATGCAAAGACGTGTAACGCGTCTTTGCATTGACTTAACATTGAAATCACTCGCGCCTGACGCGCTATTCGCGTCCGGTGTGTAGGGACCGTAAGGATAAAGAGGAGTAAGTAAGGAAACTTTTATAAACTTTTGTATGAATTTAGAACTATTATAAATGAGCAATGATCAGGAACATTTGTGATGAGCGGGTCTATTAAGGCGGTCCGTGGTTCAGACTACACACTGGGTTTACTTTTGACTCGCAACCCTCTGAATTTCAGTGATGGATCTGCATGAATCCACACGAGGGCCAGCAACCCTCATGTGCAACAGCAGCTTTGAAACACCCTGAGCGAAAAGGGCTTGTGCTGCTTATTGAAGTGAAACAAATCTAATTGAATTCCATTAGTTTGAGGCAAAGCCTGTTAACTTTGAATTGATCTTATTTTTCTTACCATCAGTAGCTTTTCTTCATTTAGTGTTGTTTTCGGGTACACTAATTGCAGGGACAATTACCCAGGTGTTAAATGGGGTTAAGCACCTTGCTCAAAAGCCCAGCGGTGATAAAACAGAGCTGTGATTTTAAGACAGTTTCTCGGTCCTCCCCCTGGAACTGAGGCCCAGTTTACACCTGCTATCAAGATGCGTTTTGTTCGATCGGATCACAAGTGGACGCCGCTAAATACAGGTGTAAGCGGGGTCTAAAACGTTTTGAGCTTGTCCACTTTCGACCACTTCCAGAGGTAGTCAAAAACGCATTCGACCGGATGGCTTTCAAAGAGTAAATGCTCATGTGGTCGAATGTGTTCGAAAAGCCTCAAAAGACCGTCAACTCTCCGCCTGCTGACCTAACGCGTAAACATGATGGGAAGTGCGCTAGCCAGATGGGATTTAAACGTTGTATGCTGAAGACCACTCCTTTGGTGTGAAGATGAAACCAAGCATAATGTTCTCTCACCATTCCAGATTTCTTTGATTAGGTGTAGACGGGTATTCGTCTTCCTCGTCCACTTATGATCCGATCGACCGAAACGCATCTTAATACCAGGTGTAAACAGGGCCTGAAAAAACAACCTTTGTTTTAGAGCCCTGGAAGATTAACAATTTAGGCAGTGTGACAGAGGAACAGGCGTGAGTAATTATTCCAGCACTTACTTACGCCTGTTGTCCCTAGATTAGTGTTTTTTTTTATTCTGAAATGCATGTTTTAATAATTAGTCTTCAGATAAACAAACAAAGAAAGAAAAAAACAGACCGAAAAACTTATTTTAGAGATCATAGTTTATCTCTATGCTGTTGTTGGTGCAAGTGTAACAAGCTTGTCAGGTTTGATTTTGCCGAAGAGACTAGGGCAATAAAACGTGAGAAATATTGTTTTCAGGCAGGATCAGGGAGATATACGACTTGAGAAAGTAAATTTACTCTGAGAAGAAAATGGAGCAAAACAAATAGACATCCAAGCTCAGATGAAATAGTGCATTCAGTGGAGTAGAGAGTGAGAGAGAAAAAAGTGCTGGAAAAATAAATTGTAAGGCCTGGCAGCAATGAGACAGATGGGGCATGTTCGAGGGTGCTGACAAACGGTGGACAGTATCCGTGCTTTGAAATGTAGTGCTGGTGTCACTGTCTCATTAAAATAACCCCAAACATCCAGCGTGATATAATATATGCTTGTTTTATGGGATGCGAATTTCAAAAGAAAAGTAAACTTATGACTGATGATCCACTGGGAATAAAAAACACACATCCAGGCCTTGAGCACTATGCGCAGATCAAGTTAAATAGCTGCTATTTGATAGAGGCCGTTGGGATTTGTTCTACATGTAAGACTCTCAAGGCCATTATGCGCTCAGGGTCGTATCTATTGAGTCTCATGTCCTTGACTATTGTTAATTGTGTATTTACAAGATGCTCATGTCCTTTGTGATATAATCCATAGTGTTCATGGGAAACATTTGTAAAAACTTGGCAATGAGTGTCATTTGAAAGAATAATGAGCCAGTAAAATACAGTCTCTCTGAGGAGCTGACCTGATCTAGCTTTGCTTTCTTACACTAAAACACTGCAGGGTTATGAGGAATGGTTTTGAGAATTTCTATAATAGCTAATAATAATAATGATGATAATAAGAAAAAATATTCTGAAATGACCTTAATTATATTATTAATTAATATTATATGCAACATTAGTATTTGACAAATACAACATTCTTAATCATTGTAACTATTTATTATTAGTTGTAGTTTATATATTTTAATCATGACAACTCTCGTAATAGTTTTAGCATGTTATTGAAAATGAAAATTTTTTAAAGGGGTCCTCTAATTCTTTTTCAACTTTGGAGAGTGTGGAATGTTGATGTTTGAGGATAACAAATATTTGCAAGGTTACAAAGCTCGAAGTCCACTCTAAAGGGAGATATTTTATTTAACAGAATTCACTTTCCAAGAACTACAACGAACGACTCGTTTTGACTACAACACGATTTTTCTGGATCTTATGAAGTCACAAGGTTAAAAAATCTCAGCCGACGGAATACACAAGAAAGGGGGCGATGCCTGTTGCATTAGAAAAGACAGTGTTGTCGCTATGTCAAAGAGACAGTTTTTTCTAACGTTTCCAAAACTCATTTGTTTGACCATCCCAAGGCTGATGAATTTAGAGTGGTTAATTTATTTTAAACACTGCTCCTGAACATTATAACACCAACATTTATCTGTGTGCAGCACATTTTATGGAAAACAGTTTGTTTTCTGTTGCTTTTGTAAGTCGGTTTACCGCTCCTTAGGAAAATTAACCATGGATTTGTGATCGATTACTGTTTGTATTACCTTAGTTTCCGACAAATATCATGATTAAATGGTGGATAACATTGTATCTATAATGTATAAGAAAATTACAAAAAAAAACATAGCCTACCCCTCTGAAACATCCTGTGAAATCTGTTTGCAAAGTTCTTGCTTGAAATCCGTTCTGGACAATCCTCTTGTTCGTTAACATTGTCAGGGTCTGAATTGGGCTTTAATTGGTTTGAAATTGATGCCATCCTTACTTATATTATACTAGAGAAGAACTTGCAGTTGTGGAGGGGCAGGACATTTCCCGAACATACGCTAAGCGCTGCCAATCACAACACACTGGGTCAGCTAACCGATCACAGCACATTTCCTATTTCGGAAGGAGGGGCATCATCGAAACCGGCATGTTCGAGCCAGACTGGAGAGAGAGGAATAATTGACTTCATCC